>JAAIXJ010000046.1:323921-369483 GCA_013403705.1 Heliconius hermathena | reverse complement strand
GCGGGGTAGTCAGAGAGAACGGAGCGCCAAACGCTACGGTCTCTACATACCTCTTTCGCCTCGTCCACTGTCATCAACCTCTTCATACATGCCCTTCGGGGGGTCCTCATGCTTTTTACGTGACCTTCCTCCAGTATCTTTGATACTGTGTTTTCGAAGGTCAACCGAGGTCTCCCCCTACCTCTCTTACCGCTCACTTTTCCATCATAAATCTTTTTTGCCATTCTTTCATCACTCATTCGTTCGACGTGCCCAAACCAGCTGAGCACGTTCTTCTTCATTCTCACCGTGACATCCTCGCTAGTACCTGCCATTCTGTGTACCTCTTCATTGCGGATTCGATCAGCTAAGCTGACTCCGCATATCCTACGAAGAGATCGCATCTCCACAGCATTCATCTTTCTTTCATTCTTCTTCTGTAATACCCACGTTTCGCTGCCGTATAACAGAGTCGGTACCAAAATTGCATAGTATAATTATAGGTAATAGGTATAATTATAGGTACTTTACTTTACTATACCACCCAGAAAAAGAAGCGTAGACCGTTACTGAAAAGCACCTTCAAGAAATGCTTATAAACCTACAAGTTTCTACGTATTACTTGAGCGTATCATTAATTACATTATTATTTGTAGGTTATGTACAGAAAAAAAATATAACACATCTTTTTATTTTACCTGAAATGAAATATTCCAGCGAAACATAAATATCACTCCGATCGTTATTTGACCCACAGTCGTGCCCGCAATCGTATATGCGTATGCCTCAACTTTGCTAGAACATCGTGTTTCGAAGATGTTAAGTATCTATATTAAGATATTAAATAAAGTAAGATATTAAGACAATAGTATTCGATAGGAAAATGTATCGAAGGAGATCTCTAAAAAATTTGTTTTTGATTGACACCTGATTCTTGAGACCAGCTGTTTTGACATTACTCGCTCCCGCGCAGTCCCACTGACGTCGTTGCTCGTGATTCAGAGCATTACAATAGCTTCCTTTATAACCGGGGCGTAGGCCCGCGGCCTTGCAGGGCTGCGAGGTAGGCGGACACTTTGATATGTGATATGCGCAAGCGTCTATGTTTGTTCATGCATGATACTTACACATTGAAAAGGTTTTGTTTTTATTAAGAAATATCCAAGTTGAAATTGTTAATGTTCATTGTTGGTTTAGTTAAGGTTGTATCACCTTAAACTGAACGTGTGTTCAACAAAAGTAAATATTGCAAAATAGTATGTAATTGTGAGTTATTGAATGGAAAAAAGGAGACCTAGGAGGAACCTTTAATTTTCGTTCTCTTAGCTTATCTGGCTCAAAAAGGATTCATGTATGAAACTAAACATTAAAAAGTAGCAAGCAATATAAAGTGTAATATCTTAAATAGATCTGAACAAGCTGCGGTTTGCACGTCACGAGGCGCTCGTAGCCATCGCAGCACGAAGCGTTAACCAGCCGCGACCGCAAAAACGTGGTCTCGGGTGCGAAGATATGCTGTAGGTACTGTATTCTTCATAATTGACACTAAAATACGACCAATAGATAAACTGAATTCAGTTGAGTTAGTAAATAAGTTTTTACATAGTATAAGTAAGGATAAGTATACTTTTGGAATTTAACCTTATATGCAATCTTCGCTGTGCTTTTTTTCTCGAGCAAAGATAAATAAATAAATACAAAATTCACAAAATAAACAATTAATACAACAAAAAAAATATTATAGATAGATCACATCCAAGTGGACACAGAAATTGCCCGTAGATCCGTATGATATGTGGTCCACACATTGAAACTGAGTAGTTTTAAAAACGTACACTTTAACTACTCCTTCGACACGTTCACTAGACACGAAAGGTTATCACGTTGATCTAGCTAACTTATATGAGATATTTTGATGCAAGTAATATAATATATTAGATTGTATCGTAAAGAGTTAGTAAATATTTCATTCTATAGAGAATAACGAAAAATTTTCTATGTTTACGGTTTTTTGTTTAGTTATTAAGTGTAATGTTACCAAATAATATCTCGTGAAACAGCGTTCAGTTTCGCTAAATCTCATGCAGTGGTTTGAAGCAGCCTGTGAGTCGAAAATAGTGTAGATTATTAAAATTTTTGTTTGCATTTGCAATATATTAAATATTTTAAACTATATGTAGGTACTTCCTTAAGAGGATAACTATAAAGAATAAAACAGACATGTACTTGCCAGATTTTATGACTCCAATTTGACGTTAAGGCTTTGTGAAATTGGCTCAGGACTCGAATGCGGAAGGAAGGTCAGCCAACAAGGATATATTGGAAATGCGCCAAGCGTTACGACTGCAATTCCTAATGACCTATCGTGACTGAAGAAATCAATAATACGGCTTACACATAAAAAACGTTCCTATACATAATATGTTAGTAGTAGAAAATGTTAACAAAACCATAAAAAAATATATCAGTGAAAGGTGTTAGAAGTATTTGCAATTTCTCTCTTTAAACTAAGTTTATCTTCGGTAGAATGAGTCAGCCGCTCAGTGGCCATTCATTATAATGTCAATGTCAAGCAAACACACCGAACGGTCGTTAACGACTGTATCGGAGTGCGCGGGAAATATGTTACGTAACAGGGGTTGTCACTGTTCTGATGCTGTAATTAACCTTGAATTTACTTTAAAAATGTTTTTAGCGTAGCCTTTTAAATTATTTAAACGTGCGTGTCATATCTTGCGATAAATCGTATGTTATTATGGAAAAATAGTGCGTTGAAATGCACTTTTTTGTTTTAAATCCATATTCTCGATTAGAGATGCGCCGAATATTCGTTTGGTATTCGGTATATATATATATATATCATCTTTTTCAATATCGTCGTGCCGTATTCGGCCAATATCGTATTCGGCCGAATTATTGGGTTATGGTGCCGAATACATTCGGTCGATTATTTTTATTTAATTATTATTATAAATTAAATGAGTCTCACTTAATGCTATGTCTATCTTCTTCGCAAGAGCGGAGCGGTGCCAAACTGGACACGCATATTCACCCGCAGAGAACGATGATATATATATATACCGAATACCAAACGAATATTCGGCGCATCTCTATTCTCGATCCTTAATGTGAAATGTGTAATGTTACAATCAATTTATAAAAGGCCAGTCGTGGCGCAGCGGCACGAGATGTGACTGGTTGTGGGTTCGATCCCCACTCAAGGAGATGAAATATTTACTTAAATTTATATTTCCATTTCTTCGCTCTGGTGTCGGGGTTAAGCGTGGCGTTGAGTTCTGCCACTCACCACGCAATACCTCCAGACTTCGGCAGAAAGTGGGGAACGGAGTGTCTTAACACTAGGTTCCTTCTGCCCACCCAGCTGTGTGCGGGATACAGCGTGGAGCTGATTTAATTTGAATTTAATTTTAAATTATAAAAGGAACTAAACGACAAATAAGCACCCTCCTCAAGTGCAATGAACCGCAATATTTAAACTTGTATAAATTTTTTTGTCCAATTTTAGACCAATAAATACCAAGTAAATGGAAGATTCATTTGCCATTTACCAATTACCGTGATTGGTCTTCCGTAAAATTTGAAGTTCAAATTTGGTATCAGTATCGCTTAGGTTTATACTGACCGTTACGTCACTGTTACAAGCGCCTGTCATCCACTGACCGTCGCGTCGGATGGTGCCCGACTTGACTTTTCTTGCGTAACGTAGAAGAAATAAGTTTAATATTTAACTATAGAATTAAGTAAACACGCTTGAAAAATAGATTTTTTAGTTAAATATTTTTTTATATTCCCACATTATTATTATTGTGTGTGTGTGGGTGCAGACATAAATTGATAGAGTTGAAGTTTTTTAATTGATCTATATATTAGAAGTTTTGTTTATAAAAGTATTTAATAAACAGATTTGACATTATTAATATCTTACTTAGTCAATTATGCTTGTGCTGCTCAATCGCGGCGTCTTATTTTTTCTATTAAAATAAATAGGGCCAGTCGTGGCGCAAGGGCATAAGCGTGTGACTGTAAACGCGATATGTTGTGGGTTCGATTCCCACTTGAGGAAATTAAATATTTAAAATTTAATTTTTCCGCTCTGTTGTCGAGGCAAAGTGCGGTGTTGAGTTCACTCAACACGCATTGCCTTCAAAATTCGGTGGAGAGTGGGGAGCGGAGTGTCTTTACAGTCGGCTACCTCTGCTTACTCTACACGCGGGATACAGTGTGAAGTTGAAAATGAATAGATAAATAAGCACATTTCAGACTATTCATACATACCCAGACATCATTATTTAGAAGCATATGTTAAAACTTTTCTAGAGTCAGCTATCAAAGCTTTTTGTAAACCTAATTATATAGTCACATAAATTGAGACGCACCCAGAAATCCACAGCTCGTCGGCTCCGTTACATATTCAAATGAATTGTGCTCTAAACTGTCTCTGAGGAAGACTAGAAAGACACCGAAGTACATTCTCAATAATCGTAATATCTTGTCGATCCACGTGAGCCTCAATTAACTTAGTTTTAAATCAACTTGAGTTACTTTCATAGAGCGATCTTACTGGTGTACTAAGCAATGGAGCGTCGCGCGTCGTCTTGTCTCCGAGATAAGCCTTCTGTGGGCTTACTACGCGTTCATGGAACTGAAACCCATATGTTCGAGTGATTTTTTTGCGTATATTCGTTATTTAATAACTTATAACGATTTTTCGCTTCAGCTTCAGCTTCACGCTGTATCCCGCACACAGCAGGGTAGACAGAGGGAACCTAGTGCTTAGACACTCCGTTCCCCACTTTCTGTCGAATTCTGGAGGCAGAAATGATTAATTGACCTATTACAATGATTATTAATATTATTTTTATTCAGATTTTATATATGACGCTATTCACGGTGGTGAGACATAACTGTGTTTATTCCGCAAAATATTTACACTCTTTTTAAGTGGGAAGTGTGTAAATTTGAACATGGATACCTAAGTAGTTTGCTACTTATTACCTACTTTTCCTTAAATACATAATCGTGATGATCTTAAGTTAACTTGTAACTTGAAATTGTTAACTAGGAAATGTTCAACATAACGAATTTCTAATTATTACGTCGCTCTTTTATAATGTTATTCTAATTGTAGAGGGTATGAGTATGGAAAATTCCTATTAACATTTTACAGCGATCTGGATTCTGACTTATTTTAGTTACTAAATAGAGTATAATAAATTATTTTTGACATTTTTAAAGTGTTATTCCACACTTCTTAACCTCGAGCCATTAAGATAAACATTTAAATCTCAAGAGGCGCGTGTTCAAATCCCGCTACGCTCAAATTTTTATACGTTCTCTAAAAAGTATAATAAATGAAATAAGGTTAAGAAATTTATTGTATGTTATTGTGGCGCATGGAACAGTGCCTGACTATAAATATGTAGGTCGCAAGTTTTTTACTTTCCACACTCTCGCAAGACATAACCACCTAGGATAAAATTTCTTAAAATTAACAGAAAGCGGATAATGGAATGTTTTACCACTAAATTCTCTCTGGCTCCTATATATGGGATAAAAAGTAAAGACTTCATAATATACCTACTACTATTTTTGTATCATTAAACAAACAGCCTTTTAAGGCTTTATTTTTATTGTATTCTAAAAAAAATTGACAATTTATTTGTAAGATTAATTTTTTTTTGGTAATAAAGCAAGTGATCGTAACGTCAGGGTCGGGTGGCTTTGTAATTACGAAATCCACCGGCGCGCCGTAACACCTCAATGTCAATGTCGCCAACCGTTTGTTTTGGTTTGGGCTAATGCTATTCTAATTTTTTGTACAATTTTTTATTAGTTTTTACTTATTGTGTAGAATATATTATTATTATGTTTCATGTGAATTTCTAATGCTCTAGTATTATATAGTTTCGTGGGATTTTTTTATTGTTTTACTTATTTTGTTTGGCTCTGAAACTTGGAGTGTCTTATTTAAAATGTTTGTGGATATAACATTTTTTTGGCTTACTGTCTATTTTTAATCAGTATAGCGTTCGCAGCTTCACTTGCGTAGACCACAGGATTGTGGCTATTTCTTGTTCTCTCGACGTCCACCGCCACTTCTTGTAAAATCTACCTCTTAAATAAAACCGCGCAGCAAACGGCTTTGTTTCATACTATACTCAACCAGCAAATTGGATACGGTCTCAAAGAACATTTTAATACTATTATGCTTTCTTTTTTTTGTTACGAAATATTTTTAATTATATCAATTTCATTTTTTTATTGATTTCAATATTTTTTCTGTGCCTTTTTTTAGTCAGATTACGTATATACATAATTTTAAAGTGCCTTATTAAGGAAAAAAAAAACTGGACTAAAAGCAATAAAATTTTTGCAAAAACATAATGGCTGTGGAACATAATATGGGGAATGGTTGTGATTAATAATAACAGATAAAAATTACATATTTAGTTTTATAAGCAATCATGTAAATCCTTTTTTTGTAGCTTCACACTTTTTTTTTGGGCAGAGGAAACTTGGGGACCTAGTGTTAAGAAGTAGTGTCTTTCCCATTAAGACTTGGACATATTGCGTGGTGAGTGGCTATATTCAACGCTGCGCTTTGCCTTGTTACCTGAGTGCTGAAAATAAAAATATTTAATATTTAATTTTCTCGAGTTACAATTGAACCCACAACCTTTTTACAGTCGCACGCTTGTGTCCCTGCGCTTTTACTAAATATTGGAGCAAATTGTATAGCAGTACCTATGTAATTTCCTCTGAGTTCTGATGTTGAATAGGAAGGAACCTTAATTTGTTTTATTTATTTTGTAGCATAACTTTTAAAAATTGATATATCAAAATTCTATTTTTTTAAATTTAATTTAACAAATGTAACTTTGTTACTATAAATAATTCATGATGGTGTAACAAAGCCACTCGCTCCCATGGGAACTTTCGCAAGGGCGTTCCGCGTCATGAGCTCCCCGGCACCCCGACCGCCATTATATCCGTACTAGAGCTAAGTAAAACTCAGTCGTAAACATTACTTCACTACATGCTCTATAGGTACTCCCTGACCCTTGACTATCAAGACTAGGAATTATGATCTAGCATCTCTTTCAATGCGGCGTTTAGTTCCGCCACTTAACACATTAAGCCTGGATGAAATGAGTGGAAAGTGGTAAGACTCACAGTCTTTATATGAGGATTTCTCTGCCTATATTTTGCTCTATTCGGGAAAAAGCGCGCAGCTGCTCGTTATAATGTTCTAATTATACTATATCGATAGTTTCCGTGTATTTTTTTCTTTTGTTACTTACTTTTAATTACTTTTTATTAAGAACTTAAGATTTATTGTACCAAAAATATTACAAATATATCTTCTTTATGTAAAAAAAAACATTTTGAGCTTTTTTGAACGCCTATGCAAACTATTTCCTTTTTTTGTCATATATATTTTTCAAAAACCATTGTCAAAATAGTAATTAGTGAATTAAAGGAACTTAGGCCCGTATTTAGAAAACGATCTTGAGATGCCATTACAGTAATCTATAAATCAATAAACAGCATCTCAAGATAGACCTCAGAATTGAGAGCGGCTTATCAATAAGAGCCTTAGTATATATAGCTAAATACACAAAACAAAGTCTTATCTCCATTTTGTTCATTTATTATGTATGTCGCACTTTTTTCTGGCAATCCGGAGTGTTACAATAAAAATTGAAATGTGCTAAAATTGAATTTACAACCCTCACGCCAATTGAATATTAGTAAAAAATGTACCGCACTGCGCCACAAAGCTATTTTATAATATGGCAAATTATTAGGTAATACATTTATACCACCTAATAATTTGTACCTACCTTTAACCAGGCACTAGCATGCGAGCGTTAATTCAGTTGTACCTAAAACTAATTAAAAAACAGTATTTTTTACCACTCATATGATAATGTTACTTTGTTAATTAAACGGATAATATTGAGCTAATATAAAAAGCAAAACAATATTGTTAATAAGATTTCGGCCATTAACATCAATTGTGAGATAAAACAAAATGGGACCGTTCAAAGGGATTTCGTAAGTACCTTTAAAGTATAATGCATTTTTAATTCCTTTCGCAGGTGATTAAAATAAAAATATAAATTTAGTTCAATATATCGCTTATGTTTTCAAAACATAACAGTTCGATATAATTACTTTTTAATATATATTTTGAAAATTGATATAAATACAGTTACGCGTTCCACATAAGTGTAATAAGTTCAGGTCAGTTTTGCAGTAGGTGCACGATAAACTTTCAAAAGCAACTTCGTTAAAAGGTGTAACGAGAGCTTTTAATTAGGCGTATGTACATGAAAGTTAAATTTGACGTCATTGTCGAGCAATTGTGAAAGGTTTTTTGTATATTGCATTGTCGTGGGTCAGTCCTGTACTGAAGAAAGTTTGTTTTATATAGATTGTTATATGTATATATCGATTACTATAGTAGTCCTCAGTACTTTCCGGGGAACCAATATACCATTTTTTTGCATTCTACGCCGAGTTCCCTCAGGCCCTCAGTTTTCTGGTCTGTTAGACAAGTTATGTATTGGATTCTATAACCCAAAATGCAAAAATCCTAAACTGATTTTAATTGAAAAACAAATTAATAAGACATTTGTATCTAAATTCTTTATAAAATACGTGAAAATGAAGAATTGCTTCTTCAATTTTGTACAATTTTCCCATAATTGTAATCTATGAACTTCTTTTGTTTAGCTTTACGCTGTATCCCGCATGTAGTAGGGTAAGCAGAGAGAGTCTTGTATTGACACAGTCTGCTTCCCAATTTCCATAGAATTCTGAAAGCATTGTGCGTTGAGTAGCGGAACTCAACGCCGTGCTTTGCCTGGACACCAGAGCGAAGAAATGAAAATATTAAATATTTCATTTCCTCGAGTGGAAATTGAAAGAAAAACCAGTGGCATTTACTGTCACACGCGTGTGCTCCTTCCTATACTATTATATACTACTGGCCTTAATCTGTAAACTTAAAAAGTGATAAACAAAAATGATATCAGTAATAGTACCTAGTACCTATATATAGGTGAATTAAAAGTTAACTTTCTTCTTTTACAAATACTTTAAGCTATTAAGATATCAGCAGATGTAAATGAGTTCCGTTTTATTATTTTCACACATCTTTTGTGATATGTAGTGTCAAATTACTCTGTCATTCATATTGTTATTTAGTGCATCGTCAGTGGTAAGTCAGTGGTTTCCTTTTATAGTTTGTAGGCAAAAAAAGAAAAAGGCCAGTTGTGGCGCAGGAGTACAAGCGTCTCGTCGCCGCGTTTCGCGGAAGACTCTTGTCCCCGCGTCTCGCGGCCAGTGGCGGTCGAGGAGGAGCACCGTGAGGTTTTAGTGGGTATTCGGACGGCCTACATCTGCCAGTCCGCAAGTCCCACATAACCGCGCTCGAGTCCCCATTCGGGCCGGTATCCGTAACAGGATTTCCTCACGAAAAAAAAAAAAAAAAGGGGTACAAGCGTGCGGCTGTAAACGCGACAGATTGTGTGTTCGATTCCCAACCGAAGAAATAAAATATTTAATGTTTTCATTTTTTCCAATGCCTCCAGAATTCGTTGAAAAATGGGGAACGGAGTCTTAACACTAGGTTCCTTCTATCTACCCTGTTGTAGGCGTGATGAAGCCCGAAACCAAAAAAAAAACATTCAGAGTAATTTTTATTGTGATAGACACTTCCAATTTCTTATTTCCACTTTATCAAATGGAAGATTAGTTAATCTTTGCATGTATCTTCGCCGAATCAAATAATCTTTTTGTGAAAACAGTTTTTGTAGCTTATTAAAGTAATTATTGGTCGTAACTTTTTTTTTGTACCGATGAAGAATCTTCTTGCCGTTAGATAACAATTAGATAGAAAGCTTTTTGATGTGGACGTTGTAATGTTGATCTTGACTTCTGTCTAGGTCAGATTGATACATCTGTCAATTAATGAATTTCTACAACGTTTTAGAATTTTAAATTGTACTTTAATAAAGTTGTTAGAATATGGATATGACATTCTTCTTCATTTTGTTTCGGATTTGGTCTTCGAATGTTAAATGATAGTCTACAATTGCTCTTAAAACGCATCTTCGAAAAATCTTAACGTAGAATTCGAAACAAGTTCAAATCATGAAGTTGGTTCAAACCAAGAAGTATGTTATAATATCAAAAAATATATATTTAAGGAAGATTTTATGCTTTAAATATGTTTTGCAACATTTTTATATACGTAGATACGCATTGCCCGACTAATCTCATTTTTTGTCCGATTCAGTTATGAGTGTATATTTAGAAAACCTGATATCTAGGCATACAGCAAATTTTAAATTACTTCAATTTTGTAAAAATATCTATGTATTGGAACAGGTTTTAAAATTGATTTCAATTCAAAAATATCAGCTTAATTGAAGTATGAAGAATTCTTTCCTCTCGTTTTATCTTAATTTTATCTGTTTTAGGATTTTTTGTTTTAGGATTTTTTGATTTTTTGAACAAAGGAATATCTTACTTTTTAAATTATCTTGTTATACGATTAACGATTTGTAGAACGATGTGTAAAAATCTAAATTCTTCAATAAGTCTTCTTCAGCAAATAGTTTCAATATGTTCACTTCGTGTGTATTGAGAATTTATTTATCACTCCATTTTTAACGGTCTTATGTTATAACAGGAGGTTATCAATTCACTATATATTTCACAACTTTTGACGGTTAATATATATGATAACTAGTTAATTTGGAAAACTTCTAAAAAGAAAAACTTTTTTTAATGTCCGTTTTTTTTTGTTAAAAATTATAATTATCTTCTTAATATATTTGGCGAGAGTTGATTGACAAAAATTTTGTCTAGCTCATTCACGGACCTATAGTATTGATATTGTAAAGTTTGAACACTCGACCACCGTGTTCAATAAAACACGTGCCAAATGCGCCACTTGTGGTTTAAAGAAACAATCCATAATTAACGCACAATAAAATAATCTGGAGTATCAAAATCTTGACCGGTAATTTTGAAGTATTAAACTTTCTACTCGCTTTGTTCTCGTCGGAAATCAAAGTTAACTCTAGTTGATTTATCTTATATCTTAATGATTGCAATTGAAGACATCCGACGAATGTATATTACTGTATTTTCACTTATTCGTTTGATTACGTTTTCCTTTTTTAAATCTTCGATGCTTTTCTTATTTGCTCTCGTTTCATTGTCGTGTCGTTTCTTGCAATTTCATATTCTCCGGTTCGAGGCGGTGATTTGCATTGAAATAGATCATCATATGATTGAAGTAACTTGTAATATCTAAATAAAATTATAAGCTTCACTTTTTTATGTTCTATTGTTCACATTGTCCAAACAAAATGCCTTATGATAAATTATGGACTTAAAACATTTCGATGCAATGGGCTAAATTGTTCAAAAGTATCCCTCGTTTGGTTATGGTTTTATAACTGAACTTTCTAGATTGTATTTGGCAATGCTTAGAGCAATAAAACAATGGGACCTTTAAGTTTATGTTTTAAAATAGAAATCATTTATTATAAGCAGTACTATTTTTCTCTAGTAATGAGTTTGTTTTCTACTTAAAAATGTAGTTGCATGGTGGTGAAACCTGGCACTGCTTTATGACTTAAAATCGTGATGTTGAACACAGATGGTATATGTAAAAACAGATATGCTCCACGCTATCAACGTATAACAATCCATATTGAAAAACAGCTTTACCTCTTTTTCCGAATGGCAGGATCGAAGTTATCCAATGTCCAATTCCCCGAGCCGGAATTGAACCCACAACCGTCGCGATTACAGTCGTACGCTTGAGCCTTTGTGCCACGACGGCCTCGGGCTGTATAATATAAAAAAATATAATTAATTATATTAATCTTGAATTATTTTTAGCACCAACTGTACAAATTAGGCTGGGATATGATAATATATTTTTGGACGATGTTAAATCCATATTTTAATTAAATTGTATAACATAACACAATGTTGTGAAGCTAATTTCGGGTGCGAAATGATTGTTGTTTCAAGATGACCAGTGGACACGTGACACGGCAGCTCGTACCCAGCGGCCTGCGACCGAACTTTTGACCTCGCTAATGTTAATAATACTTTCTAAACGGTTATTATAAGTTATTTAGCGGTTTTTTCTATGGAATACAATGTAGATACGCCGATTCGTGTCGTGATGGCTATTCGCAGCGATCTCGCTTTCACGCACTGCCGCAAGCTCTTTTACTGTTACTCAAGTTATGTCTTATCAAAATCGATTCAATAAATTTATTTTTATTTCATAATAAAACAGTTTAAAAGTAATGGTGTAAACAATATTATGTGATGTTTTTTATTAAATGATTTCGGAGAATAAGTATGTGTTTTTAAGATGAGTACGGTAATTTTTATTTTAAGGAATAATTTAAATTTATTTTCCAATTAAAGGATCCTACTAAAAGCTTACTGACAGATTTTTTAAATCATTTGGCAGACGTCAACATGTTGTATCCTTGTTTTGATTCTTATAAAAAAAATCTAATTTAAGTAGACTTTCAGACTATTAAACGTATACTTTTTATGCAAGATACAAAAATATGATAATGGATCATTGATATAAAAACTTTACATCGCCAATATATGAACAAAATACAATTAGTTATATTTCGTTTTACTTTTTAGGGTTTGGTACTTCAAAGGAAAAAACACCGGACAAGCGACTACCGAGGATTCCGTACAAAAATTAGAGGTCTTGAGCTTTTTCTGCAATTCAAGCTTAGCTTAGCCAGAACCTTTTAGTCAGAAATGTGTAGTTTTCAATTTTTTTCCTGAACTAGTACTATCTATAGATGCTAGCTGCCAAATTTCATATTTCTAGTTCAACCGGAAGTATTAATTTTGATTCCCTTTATAGTGTCGAAAAACGCGTTTTTACAAAATTAACGGCCAAATTTTCAACTCGATATCACTAACCGTTTTTGAGATAAACGCTCTTGACTGACAGACATACAGACAGACAGATGGACAACAAAGTCTTCTTATAAGAGTCAAACCCTTATAAGATGACTTTGTTTTTTTCCTTAAAAGTTACAGAACCCTAAAAACGGAACATATAGGATTACCTTGTTGTCCGTCTTTCCCTCTGACTTATCAAGCTGAAATTAATATAAAATATTTAGATCTCTTTAGGTCACGGTCCCTTTGAGCACAAAAACATCAAGCTTCTAATTCAACACAATAAATAGATACCAGTATTTAAGCATCGCTTTTACTGTATTTTTATGAAAATTGGCAGACTTGACGAAAACAGGAAAAATTCCGAAATATTAAAATTTATAGATATTAAAAAAAATATATTAAAATTTATATTTGTAGTTAATTTTATACAAAATGATGCATACACTCACAAACTTAAGCTTATCAACTTAAATTGCTGCATAATCAAAATCTATTACTATTACCGGGTATTTCCCGTAGGAAGAAAATTTAAATTTTTAAATGAGGCCGGTCGTGGCGCAGCGGCACGAGGTGTGACTGCAAAATCGACTGGTTGTGGGTTCGATCCCCACTCGAGGAGATGAAATATTTACTTAAATTTATATTTCCATTTCTTCGCTCTGGTGTCGAGGTTAAGCGCGGCGTTGAGTTCTGCCACTCAACACGCAATGCCTCCAGAATTCGGCAGAAAGTGGGGAACGGAGTGTCTTTACACTAGGTTCCTTCTGCCTACCCTGCTGTGTGCGGGATACAGCGTGAAGCTAATAAAATAATAAAATATAAGAAAATTTAGCAAGGAGAGTTCTTGTAGTAGTTACAAATAAAGGGAAAAACATGAATAATGGTAATTTATATTTATATTACAAATAAAAACTATTACAATTTATAATTCTAGTTGAGTGCATACAACCGCAAACTTAACTTTGTCAACTTTTATGAGTTACGTTTTAGTTGGCCTACTAATCATGACATTTGTAAGGAATCCTCGATGGATAGACACTTGACCGGTTTTTTTTGTATTGAAAATATATATGAAATGAAGTCAGAATCGCCAAAGGGAACCCGGAAACCTAGTATTAAGACATTCTTTTCCCATTAAAACACTTTCCCCATTTTCCGTCGAATTCTCGAAGCATTGCGTATTGAGTGGCGGAGCTTAACGCCGCGCTTTGCCACCTTGTCACCATAGTGAGAACATAAAAATAATTAATATTACATTCCCCCGAGTGGAAATCGAACCCACAACCATGGCTTTTATAGTCGCGCGATTATGTAGAGCGCCACAACAGCGCGTATAGTTTATTACGACGAAAGAGATTTTAGTAGGTTATTGAAACATGTTTTTCTGTTGTGTTTTGATTTTCTTGAGCACTTTACCTGTCATGTAAACTACACACTACTTTCACAATTTACTTTTTTTGGTTAACTCACGAATTATATTTAAATTTTAAATTAGCTCACTGATCGTAAATTATTGTTTATCTGTGCCTCAGATGATGATGTCATTATTTTGGACATTGAAATGTTTCATATCAAAATATTTTGTTGTTTTAACCTTCACAAACTTAAGATTTAGTTATATTTGTATAGTAATAAACAAATTATTATTGATAGAACTAGACCTTAAGGCTCCATTGCCGCTATATAATTAACTATTATTACCATAGCACTCTGATATGAATTATAAATTTTTGGCTATTGGCTCACTATTGTTTTCTAAACTTCTTCTTCTTCTTTTCTTCTTCACTTTCTACTACTCATTATTAAAGATATTTCTTGACGAGTCGAATTGCACAACAACTCGATGCCAATTTTAAAATTAAAATATAAATGTTATTATTTGTAAGCAGACTTCAAAAAGGATTTAATGTTTATTAATTGAACTGCATGATTTCTTTGGATGTATATAAATGTATTAGTAGCTCCTAGCCAATAATGGATGGATTGTGTTGTTTTTTATATAATATTTTTAGAAATCGGAAGCGGTTAACGTTTTAAGATAAAACACTATATAAACACATATCTTCTATGTTTCTAAACTATTTGAAAGAGATACTATGTAATTGCAATAAGTGATATGTATCACCTAATAACAATACTTCACACGAGTTTCCTTCCAATAAGGGCCGTTGCCTACAAGCAACTACCTCCGATTGACACAATTCCATTACTTTTATCACCTTTTTCATCTACATCTACCCTCTTTTACACGAGTTCGCTAATATATTTATTTATAACTACTGACTGGCTTATAACATAATTATTGTATGATCAATGTCGTGTGTAATATGAAAGAGCATTCATTTATCGTGTGAAATTGATAATTACTTACTATAAATAAGCCCGCTCGATAGATAGTATTTCTGGAATGATATCACCGAACTCGTCAATCATTATATGATAAATAAAAACATTTTGTTTATTTGCCTTTCTTATGAATACATATATTATTGAAATGGTTAGTGAATACATATATATATATCCAATACTTAATAAACTTATCCAATTCCAAGTTCCAATATTTATTATTATTATAAATTTACAAAGCATATAAGCCATTGCAATGTTATTATTACTCTCATTAAAATGTCATTTAATACAACTACTCACTACTTATAATAGCAAAACAGTGTTGGTTGTGTAATCTGTACTGATATCTTATCGACTATGTGAAAAGCTTGAAGATAGCGCCGAGTAAACGACAGTCATACAGAGTGGATTAATTTTGAGTGTTGCTCTAGTGCCGGCTCTGATTGCTTTCCTATGCAACTCCATATATTTATAATTTTCTAAAATGAATCGAGGTTGTCGTGGTGTTGTGGTATAGTTTTGAATGTGTACGCTATGCTTGTGGGTTCGATTCCCAGCTCTAGTAGGCAAATAGTAGCGTTGTTTAGCCGACACTCAACACGCATTGTCTGACGCAGTGTCAAATATTGAATGGAAAGTGGGAAACAGAGTGTTTTTGAAGGAGCTGATAGTCATCAAATAAATGAACGGAACGTATTTTCTTGATTCACGCTTGACGACCCTCGGTTAAGTCGTCTTTCAAATGCAATAAACTAAATCGAAATCGGTACATCCGTTTGGGAGCTACGATGCCACAGACAGACATACAGATACACACATACACAGACATGTCAAATTTAAAACACACTTTTGTTTTCGTCGAGAGTTAATAGAAAAAATACATATTTTATATAAACAAAATATATTATACAAGTATATCTACTAAAATAAGACAACGTCCCTCACGATCTATGAATAAACTTCACCTATAATGTTCAAAGGACCTCTGACCTTCATATAAGATTTAACCCTTTTCTTTATATTCTACGTCTGTTATTTTTAGTATTATTAATTATAGTCATATATAGGAAATAAATACTTAATAAGGCAAAAGGTTATCAAATACGATGATATGCAGTTTGCTTCTTTGTCATTTTATAATTTACAAAATACTAATATATCGCTCTATTATAGCACATTTAGACTTCGAGCTCTATTTATCGGAACGTTTTAGTAGATTGAAAAAGGAAGAATGGAGAGTTGGACTTACTTGGCCAAACCCACCTAAAGATACGTTTTTTTGTGGTTTTTCGTTTGTTTTTGTGGGTTAAGCAAATATTATTAAATCAAATTAAATCATTATTATTATATGTTATAGATAATGGTAAAAAATATTATTGTGATTATTAAAAGGAGGATTACCATTATTAGAACCGTTTTAGTAATGAGCATATTTTACTCTAATGTTCCTGTTATTCAACACTTGCTAGCATTTATGATTACATTTGTGATATAACATTCTATAGACCTAAATAAGACTCGATCGGATAATAAACAAATAATTCTAATTTTCCTTATTGTATTAGTATCGATTATGAAAGTAATGTAAAATTTCACAAACTTAACTTAGGAAATTCTACCGTGCACACGATCGCCTCTGGCGCCAGTTTTTCGTGACTTATTCCAACCTCTTGTTAACGTAATGGCGAATGGAGTGGACGCCATCGCTGATGGACAACATGCTATTGCAAATCAAACATTTTGTATTACAAAATCATTAGACTTTGTAATATTTACTTGCTTTTTGGTTTGAAAGGCCAGTCGTGGCGCAGCGGCACGAGCTGTGACTGTAAAACCGACTGGTTGTGGGTTCGATCCCCACTCGAGGAGATGAAATATTTACTTAAATTTATATTTTCCTTTCTTCGCTCTGGTATGTAGGTTAAGCGCGACGTTGGGTTCTGCCTCTGCTTGTGCTTTTGAAGCACTCAACACGCAATGCCTCCAGAATTCGGCAGAAAGTGGGGAACTGAGTGTTATAACACTAGGTTCCCTCTGCCTACCCTGCTGTGTGCGGGATACAGCGTGAAGCTGATTTAATTTTTGATTTTTTTTATTTTGAAAGCTAGTAATTGTCAAATAATAGTAGAAGCTTCAATCGGAAATGTTTATTTCGAGTTTGGAGGATAGTGTGGCAACTGCTCTTTGACAACGTCAATATTACAATATTAAAAAAATATTATGTTGAAATGTAACAAAGTCAAAATTATTAAGTTATACGTCATACATAATAATAAACACTTTTACATGCTTATAATACATTACAAGAAAATATCATGTCCACATTTTTGACTAGAAAACACCGGTAGTGCAATTTAAGCGCAGCTTTCCTCTAGATGGCTAGAAAGCCCGCGCCCCAGGCAGCCTATATACCGCCGGCCATCGCCTGTCACATCTCTCGCAGTTATAACTTTCGAAGCTTCTGCTTGTGCTTTTGAAGCATCATATTACTCAATGTTTACATAGATATCTCGCTAAATTACTACGTCTACGTAATTTTTGTGTGAAATTAATCGTTTTGCACCTGTGTGAAGTGTGAACCTAATAAATTTTTATCTTTGATTTTTTAGACCTTTGGTTTCGGCTGGTATTCCAGTAAATATTTTTTAAGCACGAAAATAATTTACATTATTATTTTCTCCGTTTACTCTAAGACGCTATTCCACTGCGCTACGACGCTATAATTCGCTATTCTTTTAGTCCTACTGTTGCGAAACCTATAGAGAACCTGTTTTAGAGCGTATGTATGTCTGCCCCTTCCTTTGTTCCCTTGTAACTGTTAAACCAGCGAACCGATTCTGATAAATGATACGTCGTTGGATTTGTCTTGATAGCGCATGTGCTTAACGCAGTCAGTCGCAGCAGAAGAGTTTTTGTTTTGTTTATAATTTATTTGTTGTAGATCTTTTTTTAAATTATGAACATTTATTATTTTTTAAGTAATATTGCTTGCAATCTATAGCTGTTTCCTAATATTTTTAATATCTAATCATAAGTAATTAAGTGATAATTATTTATTATTAGTCAGAAAGAGGCGTGACGTAAAGCCACAGAAGAAAATGCTGAAAAATATTAGTGTTCAGATTTTATCTAGCGATAAGTTTGTTTGTTATGTTTTATCCGCTACTTTATGTGAAAGTGATAAGGCAAGATATAGATATGTGTTTTATTGTAGTATTGGAAAAAGAAGGAAATATTATTTATTAATATTTCCTCTTTTTTTAAATTAATATAGAAAAGCTTTCTAGACAGTCCCTCAGTCAATAAAGGTGATAAATATAGTGTCTTAAGGCTTATATAACCTCATCGTTATCACATTAAACAATACCACAATTATACAATTTTCATTTTAATTAAATCGTTTTTATGGGTAATGTGAAAAATCAATAGTAAACTAGTTGCAAGGTCAACCCGGCCTTGCATGTCCGCCCTCAGAGCAAACACGTAAAGTGCTATCTTATCAACACCATCAGGGCGAAATTGGGTCGAATGTTGAAATTGATTCGTGTATTATTTCAGAGTTTAGCTTTTGTTTAGTAATTATATTTGATTTATGTTTTTTTTCTGTATTTTCTTAATTTTTCATGATTTTTTCACATAATATTTTGTTATCGTTTTGGTGTGATTTTCTATTTATAATTTATGTCGATCAGTCAGTCCGAAATTGAATCGTGGACTGTCGATTCAATTTCGGACTGACAGATCGACGTAAATTATAAATAGAAAATTTATAATTTATGTCGATCATTCATCTTTTACCAAAAGAATTTGATGCACTTAATTTTAAAATGTAACAATATTTTTTGGGGTGTGATAAAAATGCAAAGGTTCGATTGCTACTAGGGGAATGAAATATTTAATAAGTTCATTTTCCTCGCACTGTAACGAGGCAAGGCGCGGCGTTGAGTTCTGCCACTCAATACGCAACGCATCAAGTAATAGAAAGTGTCCTACCTCACTATTTGTGGCATACAGCGTAAAGCTGCCTAGCTAAAATTTAAACTGGCTAAGTTAAGACTTGCTCCACAATTGAAATATACTTAGTTTAGAGTTTGAATGTCAGGATCACGTGAATTAGTGAAACACGAGCATTGAAACAATGCCCCTGTATTGTTTCTTACGTTTGTTTTGCCAAATACCGAGCTACGTCTAGCCGAAATACTACACCATTATATTGTGCAAGTTGTTAACACGTCCATATTTAATATTTTCCAGTATTTTTAATGTTAATTGTGTAATATGTTCTAATACAATAATATAAAACATCGTAATTAGATATTGTTATTTTTAAAATGATCGTAATCAGAGAGGCAGTAATGGCGCAGGGGCACAAGCATGCTACTATAAACACGTTGGTTGTGAGTTCGATTGCCACTCGGGGGAATGAAGTATTTAATATTTTCATTTCCTCGGTCTGGTAACGAGACAAAAGCGCAGTGTTGGTTTTCATCACATAAATACGCAATGCCTCAAGAAACTGACGGAAAGTGGGAAATCGAGCGCTTTAAAACTAGGTTCCCATTGCCTACCCTGATACGTGCGGGATGTAGCGTAATATGTGAAGTTACGAGAACATTTTATATCAGACGTAATCTAATTAAAATAACTCATCTAGATGTCATCAAGTAAGTTACCCGTTCAGATAAACTAGTTTGCCACTTACTACTTTATTGAGGTGCACCATTAAACCTTTCTATGTCAAGTTTCATTAAGATTAAACGATCATATCACCTTATCTAACAGAACCGCCATATTTTTTCGGGTGAACTAACCTAACCTAGTAATTTGGCCGCTATTTGCACGAAAATTGCAAAACAATGCATATAATATGTAAATGGTTCGAGATACGTTATCACCAAGGTGGTTTACATTAGACTTGTGATAAGAGAAGAGTTTACTCTGGAAGTGTAGTGAACACACTTTATAAGATGAGTGTTGGTCATGATTGTTTTGTTCTTGAATGTTATTGATGTTATCTTTGAGTTGACGAGGAAATTTTTAATATTGAAGTGATTTTTATTATTTGTTTTATACATATTTGTAATAGTTGTAAGTTGTTGTAAGTTTTGCCTTAATGATTTTTATAATAATATAAGTATTTAAATTTTATAAATTTTTAGAAATAGAACAGAAATGTAGTTTACCTGATATATTTTTAAGAATGTATTTTTTTCTCATATAATAATATTATACTATATACAGAAAATTAAAAACAGTATTATAAAATAATAATATAATTAAATTTTATATAACTTTTACTCTTATTCTATAAAATATACTCTTACTCTATAAATCTTATTATATAAAAGTAGTCCATCTAGGCCTAAACGACTCCAACCCATATTAAAAGCGCGTCGGCACCACACAGTCTATAATTACCACCAATAACTTACCCAGTTACCCCCACAACTCCACAGTACACCGGTCACCGGTTACCATAAACGCTAGTTGCAAACATTAAATATTAAATAATTAAATCGGAGTCGGTATTGTTCTCTTATAGCGACATTCGCGTTATTCATTGCCGTACAGTAGCATGCATGGGTTGATAAAAATCTTTAATTAAATATATTGTGGTTGTAGGTGCTCTGTTTTCGCTCGAGGTTGTTTTTTTTTGGCTTATAGTCAAATAGGCAGGAACGTAGTGTCAAGACACTTTCTTTCTTTTTCGCTGGAATTGACGGACGCTTTATCTCGTCACCAAAGCGAGAAAACGAAAATGTTAAACAGTTTACTACCCCGAGTGGGAAACGAACTCGCAACCGTCGCGTTTCAGTCTCACGCTTGCCCTTGCGCCACGACATTTCAACTTACTTTTCAATAATAAATAATAATATTATCAAGATCGAGCATGTTATTCAATTCCTAGCAATCACCTATTATAAAATATATAATTTTCAAAAAATATATATTGTTCAAATATATAATTTTAAAGTATATTATTTTTATATACCTATAATATCAATATTAAAAGTCCAAATTGGAGGGAAAGTGACAAGACTAGAATTATTTTATTTATATATGAGGTAAATTTATTTCAGTGACTTAAAAAAATATTAAAATTATCTAACATTACGCCTTGTATAATTAGCCAAAATAACTAACATTTTTTGTATCATTTATATACGCGTGTATACATATTTTTTTTATCATCTAAATATTCTAGTATCTTTTCATGCAGTCGGACTGTAGTAAAAAACATATAAGTTTAAGTTGAATAATCAGACTCTGTGCCATTGAATCCTTTGTTTCTTATTTATTGTTATTGTTCTCAACCAATATATATACATACATACATATATGTATATACCTCCACAATAGACTTGTTTTCTTAAGAAAAATATATAATACGATAACAATAGGCATTTTGTTTGCAGTGATAATATTTTTAAATTCATACTTTATACTTGTTCTTAGTAAATTTTTGTCACATTACTAGTTTTTTGTTTCAGTTCCCACCAATTTTTCGATTGGAACTTAACATGACTTTACATAGTTTAAAAATTAAAAACATTGTTAATAAGAAAAATAAATAAATCCAGTAGTTCAGAATGTCATCGAAAGTAGCGATAGACAAATAAAACTATTATGATAGTTTTATATCCGATACTCAATACATTTTTTAAACATTGATCCCGACTGTAACTGTAATCGGTCAACGCGTTTTGTCTTTACAACGCCACATACAAACAAACATACATACGTACATACAATGCGCAATCGGATAAAAATAACTAAACCACAACTCCATTTTGCTTATAATAATGAACTTAAGTTCATCAATATTGATTCTGCGGAATCTCTGACAAAGGCAAATGGACTTATGTTTATTTTGTAATTTTTATTGTTAACAAGAGTTTTTGCTGGACTTAAGATAGTTTGAACAACGGCCACTTTACATAAACAATAGTATAGTGGTATTTTTAGTATATTTCTCCATTTCAAAAGTTCTAAGTAAAATATGTGTACGCTCGTTACCGACGAGCATCCTCGAAAGAGTACTTATACTTTTTGTTTTTTTTTCAAATGGTTTGCATTATTAAAGTTTGTAATCTTCGAGTTTTTGTTCTTTTATAGGTAATTTTTTTTTATTTAAATAAATTATGTTTCTTGCCATCCCATAGTCCAATTAATTAAACACATAAATTGTGATTTTATAAAAATATACGTATTTTATAAGCGTTAAGTTAATTCTTAAAATTTAAATATCCTCCCGGGAGTGTTCTCGTTTTTGTTAGGTATAATAAAATATTGGTGTATTTGTAAGTAAAGTTACCGTAGTGTTTGGCGCTCCGTTCTCTCTGACGACTCCGTTATGGATACAGACTGACTCCCGGGTCTGTATCTGTAACAGTCCATATCCTTTTTTTCAAATTCACATAATTATAAATATTAGAAACATGGCGTTTTGAGTGCTGAAACTCACTTAGAACACCATTTTTGTTCACCTTACCAGAGGGAGGAAATGAAAATAACACATTCCGCTGAGTGAGAATCGAACCCACAACTGTCAGGTACATAGCTAGACACTGTGCCACTGCGCCACGATGGCCTCATATAATGTCAATGATCCGAAAGTAGAAAAAAGAAAAAAATATTATAATAGCTTAGTGCTAAACTTTTTTTAGTGATTTAAACTTAAATTTTCATATACTATGCAAACTTAGCGAATACCGTTGATTAAATTTCTTTGTATTTTTGAAAATTTTGATATTTTTTCACTCTAATGATACGTTTTTGTGCAAAACCGTAATGTGCATATATGTAACGTTATGCTGGGATGGTTATGTCACGCGCCCGAGGGGTGAACGCACTTGGCGAATGTAGTGTCACTAAACAAACCCACTGTACGTATTTGTATACCGTGAATAATGGCTTTTCTGTATTTGGCATGATTTTTTAAGGACATTTTTTACTTAAATATCCTTTAAATATTGTGTTTTTGGTTTTTTATTATTCGATTTATATTACTTGTTTGATGATTTTCAAAACTAAGTATATAAAATATTTTAAAAAGTACATCCTACTGTCGTAATTAAATATTTGTTTTTTTTTTGTTTTTGATTAAAAAAATAAATAAACCAGCTTCACGCTCTTTCCCACTCACAACAGGGTAGGCAGAGGAAACCTAGTGCTAAGACACACCGTTCCTTACTTTCCGCCGAATTCTGGAGGCATTGCGTGTTGAGTGGCTGAACTGACACCAGGGCGAAGAAATGGAAATACAAATTTAAATGAATAATTAATTTCCTCGAGTGGGGATCGAACCCACAACCAGTTGCTTTAACAGTCACACTTTGTGCCCCTGCGCCACGACTAGTCACAAAGTTTTTACACATCAAACAAATAAATCTAATTAAATCAAATCAAATCAGCTTCACGCTGTATCCCGCACACAGCAGGGTAGACAGAGGGAACCTAGTGTTAAGACACTTCGTTCCCCACTTCCTGCCGAATTTTGGAGGCATTGCGTGTTGAGTGGCAGAACTCAACGCCGCGCTTAGCCTCGACACCAGAGCGAAGAAATGGAAATATAAATTTAAGTAAATATTTCATCTCCTCGAGTGGGGATCGAACCCACAACCAGTCGATTTTCAGTCACACTTGGTGCCGCTGCGCTACGACTGGCCTCAATAATACATTTAATTAATATTTTTAAACTAAATGATCAAACTTAAATGATATTATGTTTTATTTTGTGATTAATATAACTTAGCTCCAAACGTTTAGTTTCACATAATTTCTCAAGATAATAATAACAATAATAATAGCCTATATAATCCATCATTAATATACTTCTAGTTGACAATGTGCTAAATTACATAGGTAACTAGGTACCTAGCGGGTCACCAACCTCGGAAGATGAAAAGACCTACAACGGAATCTGCAAACTGTCTGGTTACCAGAGTGTAACACACTTACAGTAACAATATTGAATATAATACAATATATTATTTGAAGGTAAATTTACCGTGAACAATAGGTAAAATTAAGTGACAAATCGAAATGTAACAGAATAACTCATTTTTAACAATTTTGTTAGGTATATCGGTTGTGAAAGTCCAGGAATATGCAGTTTATATAGTATGCAATGATGGTAGAGAGTTTTAGGTAAATGCTTTTGTGCTATAATTGAGTTTTTTTAAATATTAAGGAATTAAGGGTTCTAGTCAAGCTAATTCGTAAACCTATGCGATTTCAAACGTATAGTTTGAAAGAAAACAACAAGACAATGCCGTTTGGATGAAATGAATTGCCGTTTGGGTGAAAAGAAGTGCGGGATACAGCGAAAAGATAAAAAAATTATCCCCCGAGACAATGATAACAAACTTTTATAAATATTATATATACTACATTTAAATGTAGTTAAAATTACACAAATAAGATATATTTAGTTTTAGGTATAAATCAAAATTCGACTTCCAGCTTTGACTTTGACTGCGGAGTCATTTACCAGAATGTTGTTCATAAAGCAGACATACATAATAATAATCTGTGGGATAAAACATTGAAATATTTTTTTTTGTTTCAGATGACAGCAGCAGAGAAAAAGTCAAGACAGAACACGAGGTAAATATAGTATAACATTTATATTCATACTTCATAATATGCGTGTCGGGTAGGTCTTTGTTTCGCAAAAATAATACCATTCCTTTGGAACATCTGTCAAAAGATTTTGACAAGATAGGTCGTTTGCAAATATGGATATGCAAGGCGGAACTGTGCAAATATAGGTATAATGTCGTTTCTTTTATATGGACATTTTAGTGGGTGTATTTATATTACATTACTTAAAAGTTCCTATGACTGTACTCTTAAGAATAAAATTTCATGATAGATTGAATAGTAGAGGCCAGTCGTGGCGCAGCGGCACGAAGTGTGACTGTAAAACCGACTGGTTGTGGGTTCGATCCCCACTCGAGGAGATGAAATATTTACTTAAATTTATGTTTCCATTTCTCCGCTCTGGTGTTGGGGTTAAGCGCGACGTTGAGTTTTGCCACTCAACACGCAATACCTCCAGAATTCGGCAGAAAGTAGAGAACGGAGTGTCTTAACACTAGTTTCCCCCTGCCTACCCTGCCGTGTGCGGGATACAGCGTGAAGCTGATTATTTATTATTGAATAGTTTATGCTCGAAGGCGTAACAAACAAACTTGCTTTAGCATTCGTAAAATCAATGATTTTATGTTTAAGTAAGAAGATTAGATATATTTTAGGTGAAGTTTTGGGCTTGGTGATGAGTGTGACCTAATTACGTTATCAGAGGACCTCGTGCTTGCGCCATCTAATCTTGAGAAAGGATTACGCGTTGTATATTATACTTTTACGTACATTTTAATTTATACTATGATATTTAGTATTAGGTGAAGAATATTTGTTGTTAAATAAAGATAACGATATTTATTTACTAGTTTGTATTACATGATAAATTTAATTTGAATTTGGTAGCTGTAAAACCATTGAGCAGTCAGAATGACTTAATCAAAACTGTGTACGCCATTAATCCTGCAAAATTCGTGTAAAAAAAAGATAAAAAATTAAAAAAAAAATATAAAAAATTAAAAGCTAGATGACTTGATAACTCAACCTAATCCGTAACTAAACATGAACAAATAAATATTTCTCAATAAATTAGGTCTTACAATGACTTAGAGAAATTATAACGTCAGCAGCAAACTAGAACGTGTTTGTTTAGATGACAAGAACAAGAGTATAATTTTTAAATTAAAATTAAAGGGTAGGCAGAGGGAACCCAGTGTTAAGACACTCCGTTCTCCACTTTCCGCCGAGTTCTGGAGGCACTGCGTGTTGAATGGTGGAACTCAACGCCGCGCTTTGTGCTCGACACCAGAGCAAAAAAATTAAAATATAAATGTAAATAAATATATCATTTCCTCGAGTGGAGATGAAACCCAGAACCAGTTGATTTAACAGTCACACTGCTCCTGCGCTACGACTGGCCTAATAATTTTAAGGAAATAATAATTTATTATTTTAAATCGTAATAGTTAAAACTATTTTATAGCTACATTATACAATAGTACCTGCTCGTACACTATATTTTTAATATAATAATTATAATTTTATTTATTTAAGATAGAAAAATATAATATAACAATTTATATCTAGTTATGTTTTTCTTACTACATGTCTGACTGCACGCGACGACAGCTATATATACATATGTATATATAATATTTATTTTTAAAATATGAGGATTCCCCCAGTCTGTCGCCTTGAACTTCATTGTAAAGGTCAATCTTTCCATTTAAAAGGATAATGAATTTAGGAGAACCTAGATTACTCATTCTTCGCTTATGGGAGACAAAAGGACATTTATTATATAAAATCTATATGTGTAATCAAAATGATTGTTGGTTCAATTCTCACTCGGGGCTTATCTTTATTAATATTTTTATTTCTTCGCTCTAGAGCATCGATGCACAGGCCGCATGCGGCCCACCGGTCGAATACTGGTGGCCCGCCGACAGCAAAAATAATACGAGAGTACATTCGAAAAATATTGAATTCTATTCCAGAATAAAACCAAAAAAATATATTACCTATACTTTTGGCGGCCGGCCCGCCACCAGTTCATGATTTGCCCGAGTGGCACCTAGTCTTAATAAGTCTGTGCAACCATGCTCTAGACTCTAGAGTCTAGTAACAAGGCCAAATGTGGCCCATATGAAGTAGGATAGGCAAAGGGAACCTAGAGTTGAGCCACTTTTTGGGTCAACACCGGGTTGGTGCCGGAGAGAAAAAAAAAATATTAATAAATAATAATTCATTCCCTCGAGTGGGAATACAACCCACAACCGTCGCCCTTGTGCCCCTGGATCACAACTCAGGGCCTCAATTTTTTATTTATCTACATAAATATAAACAACTTATCAAATAACAATATTACTGTATATAATATAATTATGGAACACTCAGATGAGCGCAAGCTGTAAGTTTATTTGACGTGCCGCCGAGCCGTCGTAATCGATATTTATGATACGACTACACACTTCATCTCGAGGATGCATCTGAAGATTTAGTGCATTTAAGATAGATATTTCAGCACTGCATTCTGATACAAATGTTATTAAGGAATTTGTCTCAAGATTATTTGGCTTAGAGTGGAATTTTATTTAGGTAGATATTTTTTATTTGACAATGTAATATACATGTATCTCATTTTTTCTATACGTAACCACGTAGTAGTTATTTAACTACAGTTTTGAGGTCAAGATGCTTTTTTTGTTCCAATTATTTTAAAACTTCTTTTTTCTAAATATTTAAAATACAGCATATTAAAACTTTTTTGATTTAAAAATTCATTAAGACGTCAAAGACCTTATTTTATTTTAGATAACATGCAAATAATTTAATAATCGAAACCAGTTTATAATGTTAGCGTAAAAGTTGAGGTAAAAAGCACTAATGTGTGTTAATCTAGAATATAAATACTTATTTCTATTACTATAAATATTTTTAGCTTCATGCTGTATCTCACGTATAGGTAGGTCTCACGGTAGGCTTAGGGAACCTAGTGCTAAATAAGACATTCCGTTCTCTAAGCGTCGCCAAATTTTCGCTACATTGGATGTTGATAAACGTAACTCAACGCCATGCGTTGCCTTGTTACCAGAGCTAGGAAATGCAAATAATTCATTATTACCCCAAGTTCCCATTTCGGGTTGGTTGCGTCTATCATTTTGAATGAAGGCTTTGATGATTGAAAATCTAGTTTTTAAGGTAGATTGATTATCTTGATATATGAGGCGACGGTTGTGGGTTTGATTGAGGCGACGGTTGTGGGTTTGATTGTCGCTCGGGGAAATGAAATATTTAAATATTTCTATTTTTATATCCTCTGGTAACCTAGTGCCTAAACGCTAGGTTTCTGGGTTCCCTTTGCCTACGTTGCTTTGTGCGGAATACAGCGTGAAGTTAAAAGAAAGATAGCATAATAACGACGCAGACAAAAAACTAAACTTCGAGAATGTTGTATTTAATTTACTGGTAAAGCAAATATATTCCAACACTAGACTTAAATTAAAATTAACAGTCAGTTAAGATTTAATCGTTTCTGTCAATGATCAACATTTGTCTTCAGTATGGAGAGAGTTATAAAGAGTTAGTTATTAAGTATTTGTTAATTTCGAAAGTAAAGCTTCTTATTTGAAAAAAAAACATAGTAGATAGCCTAAAATTATAATTCAGATTACTTTAGTTATTAATTAGATTGACAGTAGAAAGTAAGCGTCGCGGATTTTTTTGCAATATTGATGTGCTATGAACGTGATCTTGTAATATTAACTTTTTTTTATTTTTTATTTTTATTTTTTTTTTTATTTTTTTAAAGAAAAGAGGGACTTTTGGGCGGTTATCAAGAGACGATAGATTATGTCCCGCTACGTTCAAACTTTTATATGTTTCTAAATATTACGATCTTATATTTTTTTCTAAATTAATATTTATTTAATTTTTTTTATAAGATTAAAATAAGAAAGAATAAAAAAAGTACAAAACATATTCATAATATATTTTTTGGTTTCGATATAAGAAAATAATAGATTAATATCGAAAATAAATTATTTTTAATTATTATTTACTATTAAAAAAACTTACTTGCAACATTTCAATTTAGTTATCAGAACTTAGATAACTCTATTGTCCTCAAGACGAGGAGCCCTTATTGCAACTAGTTCTCAAGGATACACGCAATCAAGAGTTCAATCACAGTTTGCGGTGAATGAAATGTAATCCAACCGAATTAAGATGAACATAACTCGCAACATTCCAACAAGTCTGCTAGAGTCTATACAAAGTGGCAGCGTATACATCGGAGCAGGAACCTTGCAAAGGAAACAACACAACTAAACACCCGCTCGGTTATTTTTTCCGATAAGAATTGATCGGGCGAAAGTAAGTCGATTATTCTTAAGTCTAACTATATTTTCGTTTGGGCTTTTTGTCAAGAAAAAAAAATTGTAATAATTAATTATTATACATATAAATGTAAAGATATCTAATTTATGGTGTAAGATGGTAAATCCATAATTCGAAAAAATCAGTTCGGTTCAATTTAAAGCCTTAATTTAACGTTGCGTTTCTTTTTTGTAAAAATGACTTTGGTAATTTGTCGTCGTTGGTAAGTCGTTCATTTCGAAATAAAAAATAAAAATAGTCTGGTTTTATGTCGCGTAAGTTACCCTTTTCAAATTTGCTACATACATATAAAGTAAGGTTTTTTTTCGCGGCGGCTATAGATTCGATTCCCATTCGGGGAAGTTATTCTCAATTCCTTGTTCTGCTACCAAGGCAACTAAAATTGGGCGGTGCGTGGACAACGGATTATCTTAACCCTAGATTCCCTCTACCTACCTGTATACAGCTTTTATTTAAGTACCTATATATAAATTAAATAAGTGACGTTGTTACCGCGGTTGCCCAGTTCACAACTGGTTTGGGCATCAGCTCTGACACACAAGCCTTATAAACTTACTAAATACGATGTTTAATCTTCACGCTATTAGATATGTCGATGAGTATCTGATTTGCCTATAACATTATTATCTAATTGCTTACGAGAAGTCAGTTAAGTATTTTTGATATTCGATATAATTCATTTAGATAGTTATTGGATTTTAACATTATATATAAAATGCAATTATTATATAGCGGTAGGTTTTCATCATATTTAACCTCCGATTTCTTAAAACGCGCAAGATTTGTGATTCAGAGGAAAATAAAAGATTTGACATAATTTTTAATCGATTAATAAATAAGAGATGCGCCGAATATTCGTTTGGTATTCGGTATATATATATATATCATCGTTCTGTGCGGGTGAATATGCGTGTCCAGTTTGGCATCGCTCCACTCATGCGAAGTTGATAGACATAGCATTAAGTAAGACTCATTTAATTTATAATAATAATCGAACCGAATGTATTCGGCACCATAACCGAATAATTCGGCCGATTTCGATATTAGCCGAATACGGCACGACGACAATGAAAAAGATGACATATATATACCGAATAAAAACCGAATATTCGGCGCATCTCTAATAAATATATTTAAAACTTTAGTGGAAAGTGGAGAGCGGAGTGTCTTAGGCTCCCTCTTCTACCCTGCTACAAACGGAATACAGAGTGAAGGTGAAGTTCATGGGTTTATAATTTAGATCATAGTCTTCTTCTTCTTCTTTAAGTCATCAAGTCATCGTTCAATCTTCCTCACAGTTATTTATTAGTAATTGTTCAACTCACTGTACGGGAGTCCGTTCTCGGCTTGTTCATTTTCGTACTGCATAATTCTTTTGTTTCCATAATCTGTTTTGTTGACTTGACATTGTGATTAGTGATTGCCAAATAAATTATGTAACGTTAATATCCGTTACGGGCCGTATCCTCATTCAAATAGCTTCCTGTGAAACAATGGACACTTGTTTGATAAATCTCATTAATATATTTTTTGTTTGTTGCAAATGTGATTTTGTATGTAACAACTATTTTATACTCTTTTTTTTACGATCGCCAGCTAAAAAAGAAACCTCTAATATACGTATATGTATCTATACAATGGAAGCTTGTCAGTAAATACGGTCACATAAAATAAAATAAATCATAAATCAGCTTCACGCTGTATCCCGCACACTGCAGGGTAGGCAGAGAGATTTGCAACAAACTAGTGTTAAGACACTCCGTTCCCCACTTTCTGTCGAATTCTGGAGGCATTGCGTGTTAAGTGGCAGCACTCAACGCCGCGATTGTCTTCGACACCAGAGCGAAGAAATAGAAATATAAATTTAAGTAAATATTTCATCTCCTCGAGTGGGGATCGAACCCACAACCAGTCGGTTTTACAGTCACACTTTGTGTACGGTCACATCTTTTAAATAAAAGCTTATTGTAAATACGACGGTTGTGGGTTCATTTTCCATTTGCGGGGAATTAATTATTTTCATTGTACCGCTCTGGTAACAAGACAATACGCGGTGTTGTGCTCCGCTGATCAACAAGCAATGTCTTGAAATTTGAGCGGTGCATTGGGAACAGAGTGCCTTAACAATATATTCTCTGCTCTCGTATATGTGTGAAAGAAAAAAAAGTGTATTATATATTATTTAAATCAGGCAGCACAACAATACGAGTATGTTACGACATCCAGACGCGCCGTAAACATATCGACCGTACGACAACTATCTACTGCAAAATGTAACAGCGTCGTCGTCCAGCGAACAGGCTCGTGAGAAAATTCTAAATACACTGTGCGCTGTACTAAAGCTTCAAGTATTTTTTTTTTTTTTAGCTTCACGCTGTATCCCGCACACAGCAGGGTAGGCAGAGGGAACCTAGTGTTAAGACACTCCATTCCCCACTTTCTGCCGAATTCTGGAGGCATTGCGTGTTGAGGGGCAGAACTCAACGCCGCGCTTAACCTCGACACCAGAGCGAAGAAATGGAAATATAAATTTAAGTAAATATTTCATCTCCTCGAGTGGGGATCGAACCCACAACCAGTCGATTTTGCAGTCACACCTCGTGCCGCTGCGCCACGACCGGCCTCGTATTTAATCCATCCAAGTATTTAATCCATAAGATAATTTAGTAGGTTTTGTTCCACCGTCTGTCCGTTCTTAATGATGTTTAAATTGCTGGTGTAGGGTTTTTCTTTTGCGTTTGGAACGTTGTTTAGGAATTTCAAGGGCTGACTTATAATGTGTTTGAAGACAATTTGATGTTGTCAATGGTTTTTTTAAATTTTTTTTGTGTGTTTTTAAAATGTTAAGTTGTGTCTCTTGGTTGATACTTGGAGGGTGTTTAATTTGGGCCACCTGTTTTTAAAGTTATTTGATTTTGATTCGAACTTGTTTCGTTCTGTTCTGCGATTTTTTTTCATGTAGATGTTTTTTTAACTTCACGATGCATCCCGCATATAGCAGGGTAGGCAGAGGGAACCAGAGAACATAGTGTTAAGACACTCAGTTTCTATTAATACATTTTCGTGCACAATTTTTCACCGAATTTGTCGAGGCATAACGTGTGCACCTACTTTTAAATTATTTTCAATTTATTGAAATGAATACAAAAAAAACACTTTTTTCACATCTCTCTTTCTCTCTATATTAGATGTATGAGTGTTTCTTGTTTCATTTGAGCCCATAAAAATATAAGTTCAATCTATTGTTCATTTCCACGTAACAAAAGTACTTATTACAGATTATACCTTAGTATTTTATTTTAATATTTAAGTAGCTTTTTTGTTAGCCCTATATAAAGAAAGTAAAAAACAAATATTAAATATTATATAGAATCAGGTACGACTTAATTAAGTTAATAACTTTTGACTTTATAAGTTCATTAAACAACGACATAATAATTAATGCTCAGTGTAAATGGATAAATACTATAAGGGTACAGTTGCGATGAAATTAAAATTAGAATTTTTATGTTTAAAAACTAAATAAGAGAATAGATGGATGGACCTATCGCTGAAGTTTTAAAAGACCTCCACCTTCCATCTATTTTTCTAAATATTGCATGTTAGGTAACGGAATTTAACGAAGCGCTATGCCTACAAAAGTAGGGAAATAAAACTTATTTAATTATTGTCATTTCCCCGAGTGCGTATCGAACCCACAACCCCCGTCGCGCAGTCAGACACTGCCTCATTGCGCCGCTATTTACATACATTATTTGCAATATTTCGCTCATTTATTGCTTAGTATTTCTTATATCTTTTATTTCTCATTTTATTTCTTATATTATTCTTACCTATGGTTTTACACTTCATAGATTATTATTATTAATTGTTATGACGTGTTATTGTTGTTTGCTATTACTTATAAAGTCTGAAAAAGTGTAATGATAATTATAATTATATTTATTTAATAAAAAATATGTTTATTATGTAAGGTTTAATATATTATATTCTTACTTACTTAACTTCACGCTTTATTCCTAGTCAGAGAGAACGGGGCGCCAAACGCTACGGTATATTATATTCCATTAATAATTATTCCATCGTCCATCCGTCCCATCAAAAAGGCCATCGTGGTAGTGGGGCTCGACCGCAACTCGGAGGTACGAATTATTAATTTCAAATTTGTTCGCTTTGGCACGGCGCGGCATTGAGTCTTGAATTCAGGTAAAAAGCGAAAGACGAAGTGTGTTGCAAGGTTCTTTCTGGTTCCCTTTATTTTCTTCTTAATTAAATAATATTATTTTTTAATAAAAAATTGGACAAGCGCGAGTCGGTCTCGCACACTGAGGGTTCCGTACAATTAATACGTCATAAAAAATGAATAAAATTTGTATTGGAATATGCACATAACCTTTTCATCTGATACCTCACTTGAACTAGCAGCTTTAATACCAAATTTTGCCCCCCTTTAAAGACTATTATTTTTTAGCATTTAACCACAAATGTATAGTTTTCAGATTTTTTTTTGAACTAGTACAACTTGTAGATGCTAGCTGCCAAATTCCATAACTAACTAGGTCAACGGAAATTACCCTATTAATTTTGATTCTCTTTATAATTTTGAAATACGCATTATTTGTGATGTAAACGGCCATATATTTTTCAAGTAAATGTAAAAATACGATTTTTTTCAAGAAATCAAGGGACTGTAGTTCTGAGTATATGGTTTGAATTTCAACTCGATATCTTTTACTGTTCCTGAGATAAAGGATCTTGACAGATAGACGGACTGACAACAAAGTGGTCTTATAAGAGTTCCTTTTTCTTTAATAGATACGAAACCCTAAAAATAGTAAAATTCATATTTTGCTGTATATACATCGATTTAAAGTAAAGAGTTTTTATCCTGTCTGTACTTTGAAATGGTTTTGAACAACCTGTTGCGGCGAAGTAGGACAATTTTATGTACAGTAATAAATTCTCACTGCATTTGGTTAATCAACTCTATCATTACTATCATAATCAGTTTTTTAGTTTTTTAATTTTAAATGTACTTACTATACCGTTAATAAGTGTAGTGCGTTCTACGTAAAGCTACGAGAGGACTTTCCGTAATTCCTACGGAAAAATGTTTATTTTAAGATTTGGAAAAGAAGTTACGGGCGGGCACTATATTTTATTTGCACAATAGATCCTGTTTAATTTATCAGTGTGAGTTTAATGTTTAAAAAGATATTTTCCATACATTGGTCAGTAAGTAAATTTATATAAATATATAGATATATATGTTTTAATGTTCTATTATATTTAAGAGAAATACATCATCATCAGATGTTAAATTAGAATTATTAACATACGCAAACATAAATGTGTTAATATTACTTATTTTAATCTTAAGAAAAATATCCATACACGTCCAGCCAACATTGTAAGAATATTTATATACTTATATCAACAGTGAAAGTTAAAGAACAGTTATAGATTTTTGGAAAGCACAGTGACTCTTTACAAAATTAAAACTTACGTTATTTAAAACAAAAATTAAATAACGTTTACATATTTTTATTAGTAGATATGAAAGGGCGTCGTGGTGCAGCGGCAAAGCGTCCGATTCTAAACGCGATGTTTGTGGGTTCGACTATCATTCGAGGGAATAAACTATTTTCGTTTTCTCCGTCGGAGGGTAGTTCCGCCACTCACTACGCAATGTCTCGAAGAAGGGTGGAAAGTGGGGAACGGAGTGGCTTGCGACACTAGGTTCCCTCTACCTATCTAGTATAGGTAGAATATGAAAAAAAACACGTATAGCCATAGAAAAATGCGATAGCGGTAGAATCCACAAGATCGTTGATAAGCTTACTCATTATATTTAACAGGCTACAACTTATGTCGTTTGGCGTCACTAACTCTACAGCGTAAACGCCCCAGGCACGTACATACATACTTGGCAATGGTCGAGTCCCTGCATTTTATTTATTACTTCAATGCGGTATCTAATAATTTTAAACATTATACAGGCATTTTCATGCACGCTATATAGTTTTTAAGGTGAATATAATTGGAGATATTAGGTAGAGATGCGTTTTACTTAGAGAAATGTTTAGCATTTAATCTTAATTATTTTTAACGCAAGTTGCGTTGATTTTCTTTAGTTAGCTTATAGATTGAAATACTTGTGTACTTATTTATATTTTAAAGAAGTATATTTTCCAAAATATAGATATTTAATAAAAGAAATTAAAAAACTTCTTTTTTTAATTTAATTTTTAAAACTTGTAAATATATAATGTAATAATTTCAGTGATTAATATATTTAAATAATTTTACTGTTTAGCAAATATGTGTAGTGACGGTCGTATAATACGAGTTATGATAAAGCTCGTAGCAAATACAGTGTTAGAACAACCGTTACGAGATGATAAAACTTCTAATAAGTTCCAGGTTACAGCTAATCTTAGTAACAGTTACATCGCTACACCCTACTATCGAATTGCAAAAGGAAGTAATTTATCTATAGAAATGTCTATCTATATTTTTTAATATCTGGAGCAATACTGTAGCAATACAGAGGAAACAACAGCAAAATGCCACTACTTATCCATCCCCATATTGACAAACGAATAAACGTCAGGCTCTCTCGTATTTTACCACAAAATTATTACCACCGAATAAAACATGCGAATAAAAGATTGTAACATTTGTCACACCTATTCAGTTTAACCAATTGGTTTTATATACACGAATACCGTTTTTGGTATCTTAGAATCTAACATCTACCAAATAATATTTGTAGCTGATTTATGATTCATCACGCGAATTTGATCTTTATCGCCTACTTGTTAAGATCTACGACTGTTTTTCAAATATATTCATAATTTTGTTACGTGTAGAGACTTTGGTTTTACTATTGTACATTTGTCTAAGTGTCTCAAAAATCACTCCCACGGTCCGCGCTACGAATGGTAGTCTATTGTCCGCTCCTAACTCCTTGAGATAATTTTTGACCTTGTTCTGAATTAGCTGTTTGTGGAGTATGATTAACATCGTTTTTGAGATTTGGAAAATGAATACGCTAATTAATAAAAGCCTCTGGAAATAAATATTTTTAATTGTAAAAACTAATACATTTGGATCATATTGATCAAAGCGATTGAAATTATTTATATTTATTCCGGTGATCGATATTTATTTAATCCAATAATATGTGGTAGCACGGGCGCATTCACGTAATTGCTACCACGACACGATCACACGGCACGTACAAGCCGACTCTACGATGCCATGCGCCTGCGCACGGTCAAGGCCAGCCGCTCGCTTTTTATTGGTGCGCGAAAGTTCAGCGTACTCTTAGAATAAGTGACTTAACACACGCTACGTTATGACAATGATCGTGTGTGAAAACGTATGCAAGGAATTACATTTTGGAAATTGTAAATTATTTCTGATATAACCAGTTTTGATTTTGTTACAAAAACATAAATGATAGTAGTTTTTCTTTATCAACATGTCTTCAATAAATAGAAATAAAAAAATATAACGGCAATAAAACCTTAATTATCCAGAACTTTTTGTTTATTTCCAAAGCCTAGAAGACCATTGACGCTTAATAAAATGGCGATATTGCTGTATTGATCCGATAAATTAGCGTCGCGTCAGATATCAGTCGGCAACATCAAAGGCTTGGTGGTAAACCTGATCAGAAGATAAGACACTTGCGGTTGTTGTTTATCGATTTCATGGAGGATGTTCTGGCACGTGCGAAGACAGCGAGCTCGACGGAATTCAGTGTGGCACTCGTGGAGAATTTTGTAGGAAATATAAGAACAAAACCTATTCTAATATAATGTTTGCTATATCAGATAATATTTATAATAGAGTGAATTGAGCTTCACGCTTTACATGTAGTGGGAGAACCAGAGAGAATGGAGTGCGCAACTTGTCAATTAGAAAATGTAATTAGTAGGAAAATAATCTGAAATAATATATTTTTTTCTGTTTTTAAATAAAATTAGATTTTTTTTCCTACACGTAATATTTACCTGGTTTGATTCAGCATATTTCCTTGAAAACATATAAAACGCGCGTTGTACTCACGAGAGAGCTCTACGCTCGTAAATCTAAAAAGCACTATATCAATTTCATCACGCCCATTCACATAAATGGGGACCTTCGAACAGCATCGGCACAGAAACCCAGCTCGGGGCCACGCACATAACTTATCTAACGGTTGCTGACGCGCCCTTGCGATACTCTCTTGCTTTACGGCTGTCTCTAATATCGAATTAGATCATGAGTATTTCACATTTCTGAGAATATTGATATCTCTTCAGAGAATGCGAACTAGTATTGGCTTGTTATTGTATTGGTTTCGACTGTGGTTTTGTTGAATAAATGAATGTTACGTCTTAATATTGAAATTTTTGTGGCTGTCTTGTTCTCGCCACTACGCAAAACTAGTCAATAACTATTAACTTAAAACACGATAAAAACTTTAGTAATTGTAAATTGCCGAGAAAAAATTTTAGGTGTAGAAGTCGTTAAGTTAACAAGAGCATGATGAAACATGAATAATCTCTTCCGCGGTTAGTTTTGCGGCGGCGCGGGGGTTCACGTGAAAATTACAACTGTCTAAGATCGTGTGACCAATCGAGCGCTACATTTCCTCTATTCTTTACATTTCCACGGAAAATTGTTCTGTAATAAAGTATAAACGTAACGCCGCTGTGTTATAAGCTAGCGTTTTGCATAATGTGTGTTATTTTTTCTCAAAAAAGTTATATTTTGTAGTAACAAAAAATATAATTTATACTTTCATAATGAAAAGAGTATCATAAATTGTTGAATTTATTTCTTGCTTCATTTCAGATTGCGCTGTGATTACTGGTGTGAAAATAACTACAGTTTTTGTACTAAGAATTAATCTCACATTACTTATTCTGCTCGTCGTTTTGCGGAAGCTAGCAAAATCTCTATTATAATCTGTAACATCATTGAGTTTTATCGATCGATAACGTAATGGGAAAGATATTTCTTATCGTTTATTTTCCTCATAATCACAGTTAAAATGTATTATGGCAGTATAAAAAAAATGCTCTATGTACTTTTTATATCTTCCGCGTAAAGTAGGTAAAATATTAATAATATTGAGATACTTTGAGATATTAATAATTTTGCATAGTGTAACCTAACTCCAAGCTTTATTAGATCTGATGATCTGAGATAGAATATTTGAATATCTTCGAAGACATACAATTAAAGTTAGTATATAGTAATTGCTTTAAACTATTCCGATTTTTTATTTAAAAAAACCAGTCACATTTGTTGATACAGCGATTCATCTTTGATTGGCGAGAACCGGTCGAGTGACCGTTAAAATACGTTGCTGATCGCTTAGTAGCTTATGATAATTTGAAACATTTTTCGATTTCGTAGTCACTAATAGGAAACGTTTTTTTATTTAAAATGTTGACATCACTATCGGCAGCGTTACAAAAATTACTATTAAATAAAACACATAAGCTAAAACCTATCAGGCTTATACTGTAGTTGAAATCATTTTAGTATATTGGCAACGGGACATAAATGAATTGCAAATTATGTTTGATCTAAAGTTCTATTTTTTACTTTTATTATAATATGTTTGCGTTTGATTATGTAGCAAAGATTTAAGAAAAAGAAAGCTAAATACTTACTTACTATTATTTAAATCATTTATATCGTTGTAAATTTTATAAAGAATTCTTTTCAAGTAACTTAATTTGTTATTCACAATCATCAGTCAGTAACCTGTTCTAAAACATCCTATCGCAAATCTGTTTATTATTAGCGAAATTTCTCTCGCTAACATCTATTATCACTTTAAACCTAGTCTTATATGCATCGGCGACACTAAAGACAGAATGCGCTTTCTATCGACTCTGTCGCCGATACTGTCTCCTTATCGTCTAAGGCATCTGTTTTCGCTCCTTTGTCTGTTCGAAGTTTATCGCCAGTTTGCGAAACGTGGGAACGTTACCGCTTGATGCATCTTAAATAATTATCTTTATCTTTACCTTTACCTATTAGGCAATGCATGTCTCTTAGTCACATAGCTTCTTACTTACGTAGTAGCGTTTGTGTTTTGTCGTGTCGTATTTATTATACGACCTTGTGGTACTTCTGCTAACTAGTCCATTAGCTAAATTACTTACACCTATGGAATACGTTATTGGCGTTTCTTTTGTGAGGTTATACGTAGCACATCTTTACATTGTCATCTTCACTATAGGTTCAGTCTTTATCCGAATATAGGAGGGTAGGTCTGAGAGAAAATGGGGTCTCAAAACACTGCGTTCTCCGGATTCCGCCTTAATTCGAGACATTGTATGTAAACGTAACTTAACGCTGCTCAACTTATCGTCAAAGTGCTTTTATATGTATAAAATATAGGGTTCCACCACTCGGTATTGTTGGTTGGTTGGCTCGATATGATGAAGGTAGTGATATATTACTTTATTGCATTTACAACTCTGATTTATCTAGAAAACAAAAAAAGCTATACATCAATGGACTATGATGATGGAATTTATTACATTTCCTGGTAAACTAGAATGTCTAATGCAGGCAAAGTTGTGGGTGGTCGGCGGAGTCCACACTCCACGGGCACTTGTCGCATAACGGACGTAATACCATCAGTGCCATCATACGCTTGGTGATTACCGTTTTTGCGATAGGCAGGTGCCCGAGAGGAATGTACGCAAGATGTGTGGCAGCTGATATCATTAATATACATACTATACAATTTACATTTCGATTTAAATTTGATTATTAATTGGTTTTTGACAAATCGTTAACATTAATATAATAAATCAGTCAAACTATATCCGTAGAAAGTAATGCGAAATCCCGTGAGATTGTGTTAAAGTTTGATTTTATAGAAAAGTCACATGTGACTATTAATAAAATAAAATTAAATCAGCTTCACGCTGTATCCCGCACACAGCAGGGTAGGCAGATTAATCCTAATGTTAAGACACTCCGTTCCCCACTTTCCGCCAAATTCTGGAGGCACTGCGTTCTGAATGGCGGAACAAGGCCACGTTTTGCCTCATGATCAGATCGAGGAAATGAAAATATTATACATTTTATTTTGTCGAGTGGGAGTCGAACTTGTCGAGTTAACAGTCGCACGCTTGTGCCCCTGTGCCACGACTAGCCTCGACTGCTACTACTATAATATTAGTAGTGTATTACTGTATTACTTTATACAACTTTTTAAAAAGACATTAAAAACTACAAGAAACTTTATCATTTATTATTTGAAAACGTAACACCTATGATATTTTTTAATTTCTTTACTATTTATTCTATATATATTTGTATTCATTACTATATATATTTGTATGTCAGTACTAAATTGTAAGTAAATAAAACGTAAATCAAAGGCTTAATTTATAACATGTAAATGTATATTAATAATTTCAAGTTTTCTTCAATATATATTTATTATAGAAGAAACAGTCCTGTTATTATCATTGAAATTATTAACTGAATAATAATAGCTTTAACGTTAGACGCTTGGTAGAAAATCTTAACAAAGTATTCTCCGAGGAAAGCTAGAGACGCCCATTTAGTGAAATGTCGAGTTTATAATTGTTAAGAGATAGAGAGAAATAAATGCTTCATCACTAAGTACGGTTTCATAGCTTTTATTTAAATCGTCCGGATATGAATTTACACCTAATTTGGCTATCTACATTTTTAATCGTTAATTATATAATTTTGTTATATTACCCACGTCATGACGGGAGCTTGTATAATTTAATATTTTAATTTCTCACGATTTTCTCTTTTTGATTTTGTTGTTATATTTAGTACACGAGAATAAGAAAATTTAGAGTTGTTTAGCTTGATTCATAATTTTGTACACATTTTGGGAAAACCTATTGTTTATGTTGACGTCGTAGTACGATTGAGTTATTCTTACTGATATTATATGGAAGGAGAAATGTATGAAAGAATTGAGACATTATGTCAAATTAAAAAAATAACAGGAAGCCTGAAGGCTTAGTATTTCCAACACAGAATCTCTAAAACGTTTAACTCTACAAACAGCATATGAATCGAGACAGTAGTTTTATTTTTTAGTGACTATAACATATAGAAGAGTCACGTTTACTTTATAAAACCTAGTAGAGTATGGGGAGGTTATTATCATTAGAGTAAATTTTACGGCTATTAGATACTTTTTATCGTTGTTTTTCTATTTATTACAATATAAAATGAAAGGAAAAAATCCTTTAAGTTCCGTCTTAAACCAACCGTGTCAAAGTAAATCGTTCCTATAAAAATTAGATCGTGAGAAATTTTGATGTAGTATTTTTTGAACAAATTAAAGGCCTCGTTGCGGTGAGAGGCGCTTGTAGGCTTCACATGGAATATGTAATTATTGTGTCCAACGGCGGCTAGCTAATTTGTTTTTGCGTAGTACTATAATTCAAATTTAGTAGCGTTGACTATAAGTAATTCATTATAATTAAGTAAAATGGATGGATCTAAAATGTATTAATATTTCAATGAACATAATGTAACTAGCACATAAAAGTATAATATACTAACAGATTAAAATGGAAATTATTTCAAGAAAAAAAGTAAAATTATTATATTCTTACATTGTATGTAAATTGACTGGCCTCTTTCATTTACGGTTTGCAAGTAGCAACCCACTGACCGGATGCCCAAATGTTCGGACAAGTGGTCGGGCGACTTGCTCTCTTCACACCTGTGGCATTGTCTCGTGAGTTTTATTGATACTTACTTTTTACTGCCTTTAAAAGCTGTCTTTATAACTATTGTTTACGCTTAATTGATTTTAAAACTGATTGTACATTTTCGTTCTTTCTTAATTATTATGTAGCTGCTAGAATGGCAGATTTCAAACCGCAGGTTGTCATATCGAGAAAATGAGTGGGCATCGTTTACAATCGGTGGCAGCATTTTGGTAATAATTGTATTGTATTATTAAATAAAATAATATATGAACCTGCACCTTATGTACAAAATTTCATGTGCTTAAGCTGTCTAAGCTATACATTTACATCCCAATTTCTATATATGACGTGTGATATCAAGATAAATCTAATTATTTTCTTTCTACCTTCGTAAAGTGGTTACCTACCTGCCTTTTTCAATCGCACCATAATCGTCTTTAATTGTAAACAACGGAAATCGCACCCCATTTAAAAATGCCATCCTCCTTCCGACAGCTTATTAACTTGAGAATGGCTTTCCAAGTTTATTGTAAACATTATGACTCTCACTCGCGGAATCCAGTGCTGAGGTGATCTGGGTTAACGGCACACGCGAATTCTGATGGATATCTCGGATATTATCTTTTTTCGCACCATTGCATTAATAAATATTTAAGAAGTTAATTTTGATAATAATTTCGATTTTGGGGCCGTCGTGGCGCGGCGGCACAGCATCTGCCGTGAACGCGACGGTTGTGGATTCAATTATAATAGAATTCGGGGAAAAAATTATTATATGCATTTTTTTTCGCTCTAGTAACAAGACAAAAGCGCGGCGGTTAAATTATATACATAGTCAAAATTGGGCAAAACTTAGGAACGCAGTTCTAAGTTTCTTTCTTCAGTAACTAAATTCACTTTGCCTACTTTGCAAAATAATATGTTCTTAGTTTTGGTAAAGAAAAAACGGTTATATGTAACGTTAAAATGTAGCGTTGTATTGCCAAAAATATATCGGTAATTGCGTCAAGGCGAAAATATTTATACTTTCGATCATAATCGTATAATTGGATATTTACTATAATAAGGGTAAGCGTGAGTTTCATTCATTAAAAAAATATGTTTCAATATGCACGAAATTTAAGGTTACACATACAGATTTAGTTATACATACAGATTTTGGTGCCAAAATGTAAAAGTCATTTAATATTAACGTATACTTTTTAGATGTAGCCGATGTGATTATCTTTCTTTGGTATTAATAATTTAAATATTATGTGGTATATTTTAGAACGCCCATATTTGAAACTTTGATTGGGATTGAATTATCAAAAGTCTATTTTCAAACAATAAATTTTCTTTATGTATAATAATTATACAATTAAATAATAATAATTATATAATAATAATTATACATAATTTTATTTCAATGTAAGTATCTCACAAAAATGTGTTTTGTTAAGTGTTTTGGTTTTTTTTATTCAAAAATTATATTTTTAAATGTTGATACTCTATCTTAGATGCGAGTGTTAAAATTGTAGTTGATGTCAGTGACACACATTCTCGGTATAATAAAAATAATGTATGTCACAATGTCAATAAACCGCGGTGGCCCGAGCTGCGCGGGCGCGTCTCGCCCAGCCCTAGCGCTTCCGTTCTGCTCCCTTCACCGTGGTATATATGTATATGTAAAATTGTTATTACCTAATTTGTGTATTGAACTTAATATAAATATATTTTAATAGTTTTCATATATAATTGTTGAAATTTGTAGATAGATAAGTATATAGAAAAACTTTATTGCACACAAAGCTGTTACAGATAAAAATAAAGAACAATCTTAAAATAATTCCAAAGTGTGCAAAGGCGGTCTTATTGGTGATAGCAATCTCTTACAGACAACCTTTGAAGAAAGTAAACGGGCTAGTGCAAATTTAAAATATTTAAAAATATTTAAAAACAAAATTGTATGTTTGTATTACAAAAAAAAAGGCTGACGACGGATATTTGTTTATTTATTCATAATTAATAGGAGAAAGACAAGACAACAATTTATCTAGATACGTTTTTTTATGAGCTTTTATTTATTTTTTTATCAATTTCTACTTTCAATAAATTTTGAAAAAATACTGATTTTTTTTTAAAAAGTATATTTATTTACTTTATTACATGTCGCTGCTGACAGAGAAAGGGTTCTAAAAACACAAAATTAATTAGAAACAACAAACTAACCTATCAACTAAAATGCACATATAATTTATACATCAAATACTATGTATATATTACGTCAATATGTACGTATGTGTGTCACAGTGTCAATACACTGCGTGTCGTCGGTCGGGCGGCCGGTCGCGGCGTGGCGGGTCACAATCGGATGAGCACCGCGCCCTTGCGCGTTTCCGTTGCGTGTGCATTCAAACGCACCTGTGTCGTTGGTTAGTTGGTTTTATATGGATTATATGTTTATTAGAACAAATTTGTGATTAATAATAGACGTTTCTAATTATTTTAAATTTCATTAAAAAAATTACATCAGCTTCACGCTGTATCCCGAATACAGGAGGGTAGGCAGGGGGTACATAGTGTTAAGACACACTCCCTTTTTCCACTTTCTGTCGAGTTCTGAAGGTATTGCGTGTTGAGTGACGGAACTCAACGCCGTAAGCACGGCGACACCAGAGCGAAGAAATGAAAATATAAATGTAAATAAATATTTCATTTCCTCGAGTGGGTATCGAACCCACAAGCAGTCGATTTTACTCTGGTTTCTAATTATTTTTAAAGCTTAAATCACTTCTAATTGAAATGCTCTAATGAAATCGATAATGACAGCTTTGTTCGCCCACACCATCGTTCCGTCTGTTGTAAAACATAATATTCCAATTTTGTCGGTTTTCGACTTTTGGGAAATCTTCCCTCAGGACTCCCCTATAGTTTCTACGCAGTAAAGTTTCGTTTGTTGATTGTCTGAACAAAAACTTTGAGTATCAAAAGAGATTTATTTTGGTTAATAGTAGTTATTATATATATATATAAAATATTTTAACTGTTTCAATTCGCAGATTTATGATCGAAGACAGACTCGATATTTACGCGATAAATTAACGAAAGTATGAAAAAGAAACCATATCGCTTATCAGATTAAAGAGTTTTGTATTCTACAATTGAATGTTCAGCACCTGCCATTTTCGGTATGAAAGTATTCTCTTCCAAATGCGAGTGAAATTAAAAAAAATAAAAGCATTCTAAAAGCTCAGCAACTGTCAATACTGGACAGACGTAACGTGCGTCCGAAGAAAGCGAACTCAATCACTTTCATCTCAGCTTTTGTACATGTAATGAACAAGAGAAAAATATATTTTGCATCTATGTGTTACATCTTTGTTTTTTTTTATATATATATAGCGAAATTAGGTTGATTTTGTTAGCTCTAAAGCTTGTTATGTAGGGACAGTGACTTGCGATAATATGAACAAGGGTTCAAGCAAAAGCTTTAATTTAATATACGATAAGTATTTTTTTTATAATTTAAACATTTATCA
>JAAIXJ010000046.1:82395-322704 GCA_013403705.1 Heliconius hermathena | reverse complement strand
ATGAAATATTTACTTAAATTTATATTTCCATTTCTTCGCTCTGGTGTCGAGGTTAAGCGCGGCGTTGAGTTCTGCCACTCAACACGCAATGCCTCCAGAATTCGGCAGAAAGTGGGGAACGGAGTGTCTTAACACTAGGTTCCCTCTGCCTACCCTTCTGTGTGCGCGAAGCTGATAAAAAAAAATATTTATATTTAAAAGTTTAATTAAATGCTTATTATATTGGATCTGAATCTGGTATATATAAAATGCAGCATTGAGTTTCGCCAGTACACAATGTCTGATTTCGTGCAAAAAGCGGCGAATTTGGCACTTGGTACTCTGTGCCATACCATGCTATAGAAATGCAAGATAAATCGTGGCCTATAGTATTTATACTGTTTTGTAAAACAAAACGTATTGTGTTATGTCACCTAAATAAAGATGAATGATTTAAAATAGGCTAAATAAAAAAGGAATATACAGACTAAATTATTATACATAATAATAACATTACAGTATTAGTTTAATCTTTTAGACAAATAATAAAATCTATCGTACTAAATCATCGCGAAAGTTAGGTTCCCATGTGGCCGTGTTCGAGACTACATAATAAAAATACAATATGTACCCACATCTCAAGTTCAATGATCTGTACGATGAAATGAAAAAGAACTAAACAAAAATTTCGCCTTAAAGTATCAATACAAATTATATACGAAAACTCTCTTCTTTCTATACAATTGCTTTTACTCTACAATACTATTGACTCTTTATATGTTAATAGTTTATAAAGAATCTTATTATGGCACTCGAAAGTTTTAATTATTATATACTCTATACTATCATTTTAATTACGTTGGGCTGTTGGCTTAAAGAGCACAGTTGTATGACCGTAAAGCTAATGTAGCTTTTTTTTATAGACTAAGCTTTTTTTTCTTATAGTGTAAGCTGCGTAATATAACAAGTGTGGTGTGTATTGTTCGCGGACTTTCTTTCGCGTGTGATAATTAGTGAGACAACGCCCAAGGCGCCGTGGTGCAGGTGCCCCGCGGCGGTATGAGGTGATGATTGCTTTCGTTATGAATGTACCCGCTGTAATAATTATAAACGGCGTGTTGTATAATGATGTATTATGTTTGAATACAATGTAAAATTAAAAATTGTTACGTAATAACTTTTAAAGAACAGTAGTAGCAATATGTTTGTTTTAATTAGTTTCACGCTGTATCAAGCGTATAGCAGGATTGGTAGAGGAAACATAGTGTTAAGACACTTCGTTTTCCAGTTTCCGCTGATTTTTTTAGGCTTTGCGTGTTGAGGGGAATAAAAGTTCATCAGAGCCCAACGCCTTGGTGACAGAGCGAAGAAATTGAAATATTAATTAATAATAATTCATTACTCCGAATGGGGATCGAACCCACTACCATCGCGTTACAATCACACTCTAGTGACACTGCGCCACGATTTATTAATATAAGTGTATGATTATCCGGGTAAATTTCAAATTATTAACATTGCGTGTTGGCTAAATTAAATACTGCAGAAAGTTATAAGTATATTATATCTAATTTAAAATTTACGCAAAAAATTAATAAATTATTCTTTTATATATTCAAATCTTACCGAAACACTTTAAAAATTTACACACTTAAGCTATACGTTCATATATGTCATACATATATTTTTAATGTATGTTTGAAATACAAAATACATATAGGTATCTCAGCTTCACACACAGCAGGGTAGGCAGAGGGAACCTAGTGTTAAGACACTCCGTTCCCCACTTCCTGCCGAATTCTAGAGGCACTGCGTGTGAAGTGGCAGAACTCAACGCCGCGCTTTGCCTCGACACCAGAGCGAAGAATTGGAAAAATAAATTTAAGTAAATATTTCATCTCCTCGAGTGGGGATCTAACCCACAACCAGTCGGTTTTACACTCACACTTTGTGCCGCTGCGCCACGACTGGCCAATATTGTATAATAATTTTACTATTATAATTAAACACAAGTAAAATATGATTTAATATCAAGAGTTCCAGTATACCTAACAAGTATTGAAGTTACATTAAATCCATTTAATAACAAGAAATAATAACGTCGGGAAGTTATCAATTAATTAGGTAGCAAAGGTCGGTATAAATATCTATGTAAAGATCTAATTTAATTTCTAGCTTTAGAGCTTTCTATTTTCTGCATTTTCCGTCGTGACTGTCTTACTACTTTATAGGATTTATTGAATGTTGTTATTTTCATTTTGATAATTTGCGCGGCGTTGAGTTCCGCCATTCGCTCGAACTCTGGTGGTAAGCGGAGAGTGTTATTAACATTAGGCTATTTCTACCTACCCTGCTTTATAAGAAAAATAGTTGAAGTTACAGTAAAGTAACCTTGTTCTTTTATTAGAATAGATGGCGACCTCAAAGGGTTATACGTTTATGAATACCTAACATACTTCGCGCCATGAAATAAAATTTGAATTGTTTTATAAGACTTTTAATTTTTGACAAACTTTTATTTTGAAAAATAAATACGAAGTCAAGTATTCCCAAAGAAAGGGGAGAATGGAAAGTCTTGACGCTATATTATCTCTACCTTTTCTGCTGTATGAGAAATATAGTGTGGAAGGTTAACACGAAATAAATAGTTATAGCATTTCCCGTTTGTTATATTAATTAAATTTCTTTTCATTCGGTGAAGTAACAGTTCAAATTCAATTAGTATTAACCCAAGTTTTAACTACAAGTTTCTATATGTAAATGTTTACTTCCAAGCAAGTCGAATAGAGCGCATAATGAATAAGCGTCTAATACATAAAACATTTCTAAAGCGAGTACTAATATTACATGGAACTCCTTTGAAATGTTTTTCGCATGAGAACATACTGTTTGATACAATTATTATTATTATTATATAAGTTATTATTTTGAGCCCAGTCGTGGCGCAGGGGCACAAAATGTGACTGTAAAATCGACTGGTTGTGGGTTCGATCCCCACTCGGGCAAATAAAATATATATTTAAAATTACATTTTCATTTCTTCGCTCTGGTGTCGAGGCAAAGCGCGGCGTTGAGTTCCGCCACTCAACACGCAATGCCTCCACAACTCGTCGGAAAGTGAGGATCGGAGTGTCTTAACACTAAGTTCCTTCTGCCTACCCTGCGGTGTGCGGGATACAGCGTGAAGCTGATTTAATTTTAATATAAGTTAATTTTATAACTCCTAATAATATCTATCTGTCTATGGACTGGATATGGAATATGGTCACCATGAAGCAGCTCATTTTTCTTTGACATGCGATATTGTAGTTAGTGTTGCTAGTTATTTAAAATACTTTTTATATATATATGCATTTAATTTAGTTTATGTATGATTACGTTTTATTACGTATAAATGTGTTTTTATGTTACATTTTGTTGTAAAGAAAATTGTTATTGTTGCCCCGAGGATTGTACGAACCCAGAACCATCCACCAACGTCACAAACTCAACTATCATCCACACCATCTAGATACGTGGCACTCCAATACTGTGCGGTTTTGTAGGAACTTTCTTTCACGCGCCACGCAACTTCGGCCTAACTGCGGCAGTGTTTCCAGGTCTGTATGATTCTTATTGGTAGCTTCAAAAAACGCGTCTATCTCCACCGCAAAGTCCATCAACGCACCTGTAGCTAATCTGGTGTTACACGTGGTCACGGGTCGTGGGCGGCGGTGATCACTTACCATCGGGTGACCCGTACGCTCCTTTGCCTTGTCTTTTTCCGTAAAAATAAAACCACAGCGTTTTCAGTCAGAAACTTTCTCACTAGCCCACGATAGCTTCATAAATCGAGTTACAGTAACTAATATTTATAGATAAAAATAAAATAAAAAAAAATATAGGGATGCCAATTATGAGTCTCCCCGACGGTACATTTGTTCAATTCAGTCCGATATTTCACACATTAAGTTTTGGACTAGAAAGCGACAGTCAACTTTCGCTTATAATAATGATAAATAGTGAATATCGATCGATAATTTATGTATTATATAAAATCTAATTGCATGAGCTTTGTCGTCGTCATTTAAATTAATATATTAAAATTTAAGTAATAATTTTACATTTTATTTTATTAGTTTCCTTAAATGTTATATAAATAATTTAGAAATAGAGTGGCGGCATACATAAATATAAACTTTTACTGAAATGAAAGTACCAGTACGCTGTATCCCGTATGGAGCAGAGTAGCCAACGGAGTAGTGTTAAAACACTCCACTCCCCACTTTCCGCTAAATTCTGGAGGCATTGCGTATTGAGTGGCGAAATTCAGCGCCGCGCTTTGTCTCGCCACCAGACCGAAACTGAAAACTGATTATCCATATTATATGTTTTATATAAGTTACTTCAACAGGATCAGCAAATTCTTCCCTATAGTTCGTTTCCACTTTCCTTATTAAGACGTAATCGATACCCGCGGTCGAGGTGCGGTGTTCATAAAATTTAACTATTACGACCGGTCTCTAACAATATGGTTAATTCAATTTCCTTATAAATCTATTTATTATATCACTTTCTTAAGGAGCTTTCTAGCGTGCGTGGAAAACGACTCCTTGCGTAACCGACGGTAAAACTGTTATTTGCATAACTGTCTCAATCTTTGTGATGGATACGATACATCTTGTGAAATCTTCCAAATTATTTTTAATATCCTAGAGTTATTAAGATGCAAATTTCATACATTATTTTATTGTTTTCGCATTAATTTCAAATGTCAAGTCAAGGTTTCTAATATATTTCGAGAAAGTGAATGGTTAATTGCATGTTTTTAACGATTACAATTAAATTTTGCTATTATTGTCGTTGTAAATATCTGGCCAACGTTTATTATAACGTATAAAAAGCTTTTACAGGCTATTTCAAAGATGTTGCCGTCGGAATGCGGCTCTTACCGAGAATAGACGTTGTTACAAAGATATTTTTGCTAACTATTTTTATGAGATAAAGTTATGAAGTAAAAAGTATAGTTATTTGTGTAAAAAATCTCACACTTGAATATTCATTCATGAATGTGAGAAACAATTGTCTGTATAATATGTTAGATAAATTGTGTGGCAGATAATTGAAACAATAAGTTATAATTTAGTCAATTTCAAGTAATAAGATAAGAGTAAAAACTCTTTATCTTCTATTTATTAATGTTAGGTTGACAAGTTGATCTGCACAACCATCCAATCCATGTGGCGCAGGGGCAAAAGCGTTCGACTGTAAACGCGACGGTTGTGGGTTCGATTCCCACTCGGGTAAATGAAACATTGATTATTTTTATATCCTCGCTCTATTAATGAGGTAAAATGCGGTGTAGAGTTTCGCCACTTAACACACATATTCGATGGAAATTGGGAAACGGAAGTGGCTTAATGGAGAACGGAGTAGCTCCCAGATTCCCTCTGCCTATCTTATCATATGCGGGATACAGCGTGAAGCAAAATATATATTTTTCTTTAATGTAATAAGAACCAATTATAAGAAGATTATATTTTATTTGTCATATTTCAATTCAGAGAAAATTGAATGAAATGTACGTTTAATATCTTTTAGTATTAATTTTGTTCCTTTGTTTGTTCTAATCTCATATATATTTACTCCACGTTTAAGTAATTTTATCTAAAATCAAGGAAATTAAGTGATCTGATGAGTCTCACACTCACCTTTCGCCAAACTATTGTTGCACAATGCGTCATGTAGCGTGGGAGCCATAGTTCCCGAGAAATGGTATATTGTTTTTGTTAGTACACGCTACAGTCAACTTTTCTACAGGTGTTTACGATATTTCGAGTTTATTTATTGATATCAGCGTCTACATAATCTTTGATATAAATATTTATTAATAATATGTAAGTTTATTTAATAGTTCTTTTACAATTAAATAATCATTTTACTGTGTGTGAATCGCTTGATTTCCGGCTTTATTTAGAATAATTACAGAAAACCTGTGCATCCACTAATAATATTTTTCTTAATTATCTGTCTGTATATTGTATTTGTAAGATATGAAATTAGATATATATTTTTTATAGAACCCTCTGTATTATAAAGTTGGTTACGAAACACATTCCTCACACGAATCAAATTTTAATTAGAATGCCCTTTCGCGATAGCAATTCTACAAACGTCTGCGGATTAAGTCACTAATTGAACATCGAGTTTCACTCGCTAATTTCTAAGAAATTAAACGGAATTGTCAATACGTAACTATCTGTTGTCATGAAAGGTAGATCGTTAGTCTTAATAAAGAAAAAACATTGTTCAGAGTATAAATACAAATCCCACGGGGAAAAAATTTGTATAAAAATAAGGGGACGTACTCATAAGTAGGGTTTTGGGAAATGAAGAGCAGGAATAAACCAAAAATTATTTTAAATATTTTTAACGTATAAAAATTTAAACGTAGCGGGACTCGAACCCACGCCTCCTGGAAACCGACCAAGAGAACGTATAAAAATTTTAACGTATGGCCTGGTCAGTTTCCAGGAGGCGCGGGTTCGAGTTCCGCTACGTTCAAGTTTTTATACGGTTTCTAAATAAATACTACTCACTTTGTCTATAATACAGTAACGTCCGTTTTGTTTACGTATTTTCATACAACATACCTCGAATGCTATGTCTTGAATTGTGATTATATCTCCTACAATACCCCTATCCATTTCACATGCCATCCTCTCCAATGTTGTAGATGTCGGAATTCAATTACACGTCACTCTAAAATCTCATAAATGACGTTTGTACCTTACAGCCATAGAGAGCTGTATAGAAACAAACACTTTTGCCATTTCAGTTTATTAGTTTTGTTGAATTGTCCACTGTGAGTCTTGTCTGTCTTCAAACATTTGAATAGTAAGAGAAAATACAGCCGTCTTCTATTAACTTGTTTTGTTTTAATGACCATTTGTGCCAAGTCTTGTGAGAAAATTAAATTTGGTATGATGTGATTTAAATATGTATACTAAAAATTGATCTATCAAACAGTTTAAAATGTTATTTTATTAATAAAAAACTACATACCTATATGTTAAGAGATGATATTTAACTAAGTTGTTTTTACGAGACTTATAACGACTCGCCTTACTCATCCTTTTTCTCATAATATCTAATTATTACTAACTAATACTAAATTGAAAACATAAACAATCTTAACATATTGAATAGTACATAAACAATAGCCCTCTTTAATTTCTGTATATGATTCATTCTATTTGTAATTTATCTCAATCGCCCGACATTGACCCTCGTAGCGGACCCGGCCCCGTATCTATTCGGCAATTTTGTTAATAGTTTAATGACAGTAATTCCAGTAATCTTAGCTTACGTACATATAATTGTTATAAATGACAATTATGGGGGAAATGATAAGTGGCTAAATGATATTTTTTTGAGGAAAATTAGTTTTTTATTGTATTATTATTTTTATTAATTATATCTTTTTTGCTAACGTATACTTTGTTTTTGAGGCCGGTCGTGGCGCAGCGGCACGAGGTGTGACTGCAAAACCGACTGGTTGTGGGTTCGATCCCCACTCGAGGAGATGAAATATTTACTTAAATTTATATTTCCATTTCTTCGCTCTGGTGTCGAGGTTAAGCGCGGCGTTGAGTTCTGCCACTCAACACGCAATGCCTCCAGAATTCGGTAGAAAGTGGGGAACGGAGTGTCTTAACACTAGGTTCCCTCTGCCTACCCTGCTGTGTGCGGGATACAGCGTGAAGCTAATTTAATTTCAATTTAATTTTATTTTTATACTTTGTTTTGCTTGTTAATGAGATTTTTTTGTTATAAGATATAAGGATCGTGGAATTACAGTCCACGTAAATAAACTAGAAATGTTTCTATTAATTTAAGATACTATCAATTGCAGATAAATTTCAAGTTAAGTTTATAAATTTTAATTCCTTGTTAAAAGAAACGACCTCTAATTTATCAGATAGCACCTGTGAACACGCAGCTACTGCGTCAAACTTGATTAATACGTAAAGATTATCTTATATAGATATCCACATTTATGATATTCGAGAAGAGAAAATTAGGAGTCTGACTATAAATGCGATGAATGGGTGTTCCTGATTCGGAGAATTGAATTATATTCATTATTCCTGTCTTCACTTGTTTTATTGTCCTCGTTCTGGAAAGGCAAAGCGCGGCGTTGAGTTCTGCTGTTCAAGTTTAAGTTTATCTGTACATACATACTATGCTTCATAGAGCGTGGCACTGCTTTTTTAGAAAATAAAAAATGTGCAGATTTTATTATGAAAAGTTACTCAGCAAATCCAAATCGGGTTTGAGTTGTAACCGTCTCATTATTCTGACACATTAGGACTAATAAATCATCTTGATAGCGTTTTAACAAGCCATGCTTTAATATTCCTGGTGAATAAGTTGAGACATATTGTATATATGAATAATAATATGTTTAAACTAGAGGGACGCGCGCGGCTTCGCCCGCTTATTAGGAGTGAATTCTAAAAAAAACACAAAATACGTGTTCAATAAACAACAATCTGAATTTAAATTTTTATAAAAATCGGTGGCAATTTAAAGATTTTTCCATATAAACTTTCAACCCCTTATTTGAATCCTTAGGGGGTGAATTTTTAAAAACCATGAAACACGTGTTCAATGAAATATTTTTAAAAGTCTGAATTTCAAATTTTATATAAATCGGTACAGATTAAAATTTTTTTCCATACAAACTTTCAACCCCTATTTCATCCCTTTAGGGTTAAAATTTTTCAAATTCCCTTCTTAATGGATATCCAGAATATGAAAATAAACATCTGCCCAAATTTCACGTTTCTACCATCAGCGGTTACGGCTCTGCGTGCGTCTTACCTCAGTCAGTTAGCACAAGTCCTTTTATATATATAGATATATAAATCCTCTTTGAATCTATTCTTTTGTTAAGTTAAGCCTTCCTTCAGGTTCATGACTTAAACCGCGTTATGGTTTATATTATTATAGAAATTTAATCTGTTTTATAGTTATTTTTAAGTCTTAATGTGTTTGATATATTTTTACAAAAATATTTATTGAACTTGTTGCTCATTCGGTGCAAAGATGGCGTAGTTTTGTTTAAATGAAAACGACGTCATTGTTTAACCAAGTTAAATGTGTCAATTTATGCGAAAATATATAAATTTTCCTTCTTTTCCCCTACAGTATTTCAAAAAGTCAATTATGTCATTGTTGCAACAAATGAACGCTGTGTTAGAATGATCACATGAACTTAGACAAATATTTGATTTTGGTAACAATCTACGTTTTCTTACAATTTTTTATTTTTATCTTTATCTTCAGGCTTTATCTCGCACATAGTTTAGTAGCTAGACAGACCCTAGAGTTAACTTGTTAAGGCACTCTGTTCACGTTGTATATGCACGTAGACAGCAGGGTAGATAGAGGAAAACTAGTGTTAGACACTCTGTTCCTTACTTTTCATCGAATTTTTGAAGCATTTCATGTTCGTTTCATGCTTGCTTCGTTACCAGTGTGAAAATATGAAAATATGAAATAGTTCATTCTCCCGTGTAGAAATTGAAACCACAACCGCCGCGTTAACAGTCGCATGCTTGTGCCCCTGCACCCCGACGTCCTCAAATGCAGTATAAATATACTGCATCAACTCAAATCCGCTAACTCCGTTGCAGTGAACCAATCGACATTACGAATATTATTTATTTATAGAATGCAAACGGCGTCCGTGTCCATTGTACCTGTTTGCTCTACGTAAAAGCTCAACTAAGCTCCGCTGAATTGAGTTACACAATAAAGTCCGCAACGTCTGCGATACCATTGTGATTAATTGGTACTACTTGAAGGGTATTTCCGAGTGTATAATTCCTTATATAACAACTCGGTTTGAGTGCATTTTCCTTGAATACGTTCGAGGTCATTCGTGGCGCAGAGGCACAAAGTAGGGCTGTAAATGCGATGGGTTCGAACGCACGTTCGATGCCCACTCGATATATAAAATATTTTCATTTTTTCGCTCTGGTGTCAAGGAATTGGCTCCGCCACTCAACACGCAATGCTTCCAGAATTCGGCGGAAAATGGGAAACTTAACACTAAGTTCCCTTTGCATACCCTCCCTTTGCCGGAATACAGCGTGACGCTGAATAAAATACACAGTTAAATTTAATTACACCAAGTACGCGACGTCTGCGATACTATTGTGATTAATCGGTGCTACTGAAACGTGTTTTCGAGTGCATAATTCCTTGTGTAACAACTCGATTTGAGTGTATTTTCCTTGAATTTGTTCACGCGTTTTCAATGTACATGTTTCAGTTTTCATTTTGTTTCAGTTTTCAAGTGACAACATCTGATTATTGAGGTCATAGTGCCCTAGTTGAAAGGTGTCTGCTTTTGTTGTGATACTTCTTGGTTCGATTTCTACATTTCTTCTCAAGTCTCTACTGAGACTTGCTTATATTTCAATATGTTTTAATTTTTGCTTAGAGGTAAGGTAAGTACGGACTTAAGCTCCGCCACCCAACACGCTATACCTCGAAATAGGGCGGATATTCGGGAACGGAGTTTGAATTGTGAATGGGTTTTCTCAGCTTTCAATGCTATATATAATGTAAGAGGAATAAAACTCTTGAACGTGGAGAACGGAATGATCTATCACTATTTTGTTGTACGTGGTAGAGTAAAATTTTAAATTAATATAGCTTACTATATAATCAGTCGCTGTTACCAATTTGTAAGCTGTCAAACGGTTAATGAGTGAATATTATATAAAGTGGATGCTATGCCTTGCCTTACGAATGTGCTTAGTTGCTTATTTATATAGGTTATAGGTTTACTACCCAGCGATATAAACGTGGACGCAAGTATAAATATGACGCTATTATGGTTGTAGAAATTCTACTTCTAGTGCGGCTTGAGTTTCGTCACTCAACGCGGTATTTCGAATTTGGAGGGAATGTGAAGAAGAGAGTGTCTCGACACAATATTATCTCTGTATCTGGTTTGCATATATGTGATAAATCGTGTAGATTTCTGATGATAAAATGTGTACATGCGTGGTTGGGGTCGGTGTGGTTTCAATTCTCATTCGGAGGCATGAAAAATCTGTATAACAAAGCCCGGCGTTGAATTCCGTCACTCAACAAACAATGTTTTCGAAAATTCTGCAGAAAATGGTGAACAGAGTGTGGCTTAATATTAGATTCCTTCTGCCTGCATTGCTATTTGCGAGATACAGCAGAAGCTGAAAAAAAGTGTATGTAGGTATGTGTTTCACATAACAGGTAATAAATAATTCTAAATGAACGTATCGGCAAAAACAATGGCTAAAATCTTATAATTGGCCTGTTATAAAAATCATTAAAAACTTAAGTAAAACTGACAAAACCAAACGATATAAAGACTTAGGTATAGCCTAAGTCTTTATATCGTTTGGGAACTAAAATCATAGTTAATAATAGTTTTTTGTGGTTATACATGAAGAGACAGAAATTTAGATTTGTTTTGGTTAGTTTGTTAAAGCTTCTTCAAATTTCAGGAGCTATTTTTTAAATAAGCTATTAGCAGTCGTAAATATACTCGTGTCGTAAGAAAATTGTGTAAAAATGTGATTTTTACTGCGGCGCCTGCAAAAGAATGCATAACATTTCCTGAATTGTAAATTTAAAAATGCCGACGACCGTTTTGGATGGTATAAGAATAAATTTTAAAATAATCTAATCATGAATCAAAATAATTCATAAACTTGGATTTTATTCGGTATTTTATTGCTTTATGTGCGAATTGATCTTGACAAAAAATTATAATTACGCAAAATGCTTTTTTATTTTATTTTTATGCAACAACCACATACTAGTACTGTTTTACTTGTTAAAGAAATATTATTACGGTAGAGAATTAACACTCGGCTATTCAAACTTAGGCAAAGTCAATTAGTACCTAAAGTAGTCTATAAAGATCTAACATGCCGATAATAACAAATAAGTCAAAATGGAACCCACGACCTCCGAGTTGCAATTATCAGCCACAATCTATAACACGAAGACTGACTGACTGATTCAAATATAACAAAGTTGATACAAAATCAGAATATATATGCCTATGAAGGCAGATATTTGATTAGTTTCTATATAATTTGCATGAGGAAACCGAATGGGCCAGACGGCGCCGAGCTTTTCGGACTTTATTTACATAGCTTTCTATTTCCGATAGATGGCGCTCGCTTGCACAACACAAACGCTACGGAAAGCTCGTTAAACGATATCCGTGAAAAGGGACACATATTGGGATTTATTGGATGTAACACTGACTTCCTGATTGGATTCTTATCATTTTTTACTCTTGTTTACTTTTGGAGTGTAAAATATATTAGTAAATTATTTGAAATTGGAGTATTAAATACTTGGAGGAGAGCTTTAATTTTTTTTTCACTTTTGGAACTATGTATGTATAATTTTATCGGTGTTTTTTTATAATATTTTTTTTGGAAAAATGAGTATATCCTTAGTCGACAAATCAAATCATGTGGATACATATATGTACTTACTTAGTAATTATTTTCTTTTTTTTACTTGTACGGCGTTATGTTACGTCTGTAGCGGAAAATAATTGTTGGAAATATCAAGTGTATAGACTAATGTAACAACCCTAAATATGACGAAATCAATGGGAGCGCAATAACAACCTTTGATTGACTTGATGTGAGTAATTCAATCAAATAGCTTTGGAACATCTGTTTGTATACAGTATGTGATAAAAATGATAAACATACTAATTATTGTAAATTATTTTAGATGTTTTAAGGTATAACTAAAAAAATTATATAAGTCAAAAAAATAAAGGCTTCTATGAGGCTCTTTTTAGTCTTACTTAAAATTCAAATTAATTTTATGAATATTCCACATGGTCCCATTATAAGTGATAACCTAAAAAAGTTTAAATTTTTTTCATGAATATTTTGAAGATATGTCTCATATATGATATAACTCTCTCTGTGTGATATAACTCATTATAATTTTATTAATTTGGCGTGTGTAACTGTAAATGCTAGATGTGAATTTGATCTTTTCTCATTTAAAGATAAAGAGCGGCGTTAGGTTCCCCCATATAGAGTCAATTTAAAACGGACACAATTTACCCTTAATCGTAATTTTAATATGTTATAATATTGTCTATGTAAATACCCATATGTTACGATGCCTATACCGACGATGAAATAAATAGTCTACCATTAAATTGAGTTCGAGGTGACGAATTAAATTAAAGAGCGTCACTTTTTAAGTGCTGGCTGTGAGCCGCACTACATAATATGACAAACTACAGTGTAAGTACGTGACAGTGATGCGTGATGCAAAATACATAAATTATTTTAATATATTTAAAAAAACAACACAATTCGTTCTTTATATGTAGGTTATTTTTAAAGATCGCCACAAAGAAATAACTTTGATAAAAATATATAATATCAGAACATTAGTCATTTCAGCACTCTGTTTCATTGAATTTCATTGAATTATTGAAAAGAGTACGGTCATGAAGTTCGACTGAATGATTACTGCACGAATAAAATACTACTAACTAAATATGTATTTTTCTAACAACGAAATCTTTTAATTTATATACTTAGTTATATTAAAAGTAGTTAGTAGTAACCCTTAGTTTATTTTAATTAATATTAAAAATCGTGTCACGGCCTTTTTTAAAAAACGATGTTCTAAATTATAATATTTTGTTTATTTGTATTTTTTTAATACAAAAAAATATATTAAACTTTTGATGCAATGCAATACATAAAAGTGTTAATGTAAAAAGTCGAATCCTTATTATTTATTTCACCAACTTATTTAGATTACTATCAGTCATCCGTAACTCGATCGGTATTCGATTTAAAGATGAAAAAGTTTTTATGTTTAATGTTTTCAAAGAGCCACGTAACAGTTCAATGTCAACAACCTTGACTGTTATCGGGTTTGTAACACCCGCCTTCCTTCCGTAGAATAATAATAAATAATACGTAATATCTTAAATCACTGCTTACTTATGTTTTGCTTGTTCGAATGTGAAATATATTGGTTTTATTAAATAACCGTATAATTGAAAAATATAAAGTATTTTTTTTAAATATATAACATATAGGATTTTTTCATTAAGACGTAAAGCAAAGATTTTAATTTCTTAAGCCCTTGTGGCGTAACAGCGCAGCATCTTCGGCGGACTTTAAACGTGACAGTTGTCGGTTCGATTTCCACCTAAAGGAAAGAATTCATTTTATTTCCTCGCTCTAGTATCAAGACAAAGCGTGACGATAAGTTACGCTACTCAACATGCAATGTCTCGAAATTAGACGGTACGGAGGAAGCATCTTATCAAAGTATCTTAACACGGGCTATAACTTTTGCTTATTCTGTTATATGTGCGATAAATCATGAAGCTAAAACATCACTTTCAACCACAGTCAATTTAGCGAAAATGAAGGAAATCTATATATATAAAAGGACATGTACCTGACTGACTGAGGTAAGACGCACGCACAGCCGTAACCGCTGATGGTAGAAACGTGAAATTTGGACAGATGTTTATTTTCATAATCTGGACGTCCACTAAGAAGGGATTTTGAAAAATTTTAACCCTAAAGGTATGAAATAGGGGTTGGAAGTTTGTATGGATTTTTTTTTAAATCGGCACCGATTTTTATAAATTTTGAAATTCAGACTCTTAAAAATATTTAATTGAACACGTATTTCATAGTTTTTTAGAATTCACCCCCTAAGGGTTCAAATAAGGGGTTGAAAGTTTATATGGAAAAATCTTTAAATCGCCACCGATTTGTATAGAAATTCAAATTCAGACTGTTAAAAATATTTTATTGAACACATGTTTCGTGGTTTTTTTAGAATTCACCCCTAAGGGTGCAAATAAGCGGGCGAAATAATAAATTTAATACAGGTAAAGGTCTTCTTTACAATAAACGGTGAAAGAGTGCTCTTTTTTATCTTTTGTTAATATCATATGACATATCATATAATACTTAAAATAAAGAAAAAAAATACACACCATCATAATTCTGTTTGAAAAAAAAATACACCTTTGTGACAGCGCTATACACGCTAACAAAAATCGAACTTATTTTAAGTAACATTACCAAACTAAAATCCACTGACTGGTCCTTTGAAATGAAAATGTCTGAATTTGTAAATCTTAAAGATTTAACTTTCTCTTAGACCGTCTAGGGCGATTCAGGTCTTCGTCCATGTACACAGTGACCCGTGGTTAACTAGCTGGCAGGTTATCGCGGGTCATCAGAACACAATTGAATATGGGGCTAACCTTATTAAACCTTTCTATTGATATATGGACTGATAAGGCTCTATGGCTAAATATTATACGAGTATGTATTTTGCTAAACCTGGTTGATGTCTATACTAGGGATTGATTTTTATCTCTTCTTTTATATTAGTTAAAAATAGTGTGGTAGAGAAGTGACACAGATTATGGTATTTTCGATAATATTAATTAATAAAGTTTCCCCCGAGTGGTAATCAAACTTTCACCCGTCGTGCTTATAGTAGCACGCTTGCGTCCCTGCGCCATGAGGAGTTCAATTTAATTGAATAAAATATTTAAATTTAAATGCAATATTCAAATTATGATTATGAGTAGAAACTACATTTCTTTTTAATTGACTCTATTTCTTGCAATATAATATCCAATGTCGAGCAGATCTGAAAAATGAAAACTAAAGTTTGAATCAAAGTCAAACCCACAACCAGCCCATCCAGACGATGTTGCAATGCGCCACGACGACCTCAGTAAGATTTTATAAATAACAAAAATGTTGAAACCAGCATTACCAGCCATATTAGTAAAAATTAGATGACAAGATAAAATCGTAATCAAAACCTTAAATTTAAATAATCACGATAATTACAATCGACAGTGTTATATCATTCCTAATACAAAGAATATTGTTTACGTAACGCCATTACGTATTTTTTTTAATTTATGCATATTTCTGTATTCGCCCTCAATATGGAGACTATTTGTTACGTATAACAAAATCGGAGGTTAACTACTGGAGAGCGTATTAATTATTATATTTATATTTTATTATCATATTCTTATTATTATTTGTAATTTCGTTAAAAATATACTACTCAAAACACAGTGTCTCAAAAATTTATGCTTGGGTAGGGAATGGAGTGATCCAACACTAATTTCTCCTGTTTAGCGACAACTGAACAATTCAAGAAAATCTTGTTTAAATATTTTTTTTAAGGTCGCGCTTTGAATCTGGCAGCATTTGAGTATACGCAATGAACAATAATCGTACACATCCCAATTGTCTTCATCCCAAAATAAATAATATTTCTTGCTTTCTAGCTGTAAAAGCAAAATATTTAAGAAATACCGTAACAATTTTGCAACAAGTATTTATAGGTGTAACAACAGGCGAATCAGATTGAGAATTCGTGGTTTACATTGCCGATTGACACGAGAACACAATACGTGGAGTTGTTCGTGCAACAAGTGTTTCAGAGAATATATGCATATATGTATATCAATATATATTAAGCTCTTCCGTCACTGAGTAACTGACAGACATCGCAATAAAAACTGGAACAACGCGGCGTAGAACGCTGATTATTTAATAGATATGTAGGTTAGTTTTTTTGTGGTATTGTAGGGGAGGAATAAGAGAGGAATTCTCAAAAATTAAAGGGGAAAAAAAATTACGCTTTATACTCCATGCAAGCGAAGTTGCGGAGTACAACTTGTACCTATATGTATAAAGTAATTTTCTGATATATATCGGGTGATTTTACACATTGTTAGTTAATTTATTATATTACGAAATTAAAATCCAAGTAGTTCTCAACTTCATTTTAGTTAAAATTTAAAACAGTTGAGAATTGAGTATGTCATAGAGTGTGGAGTTTACGATTTTAGAACTTATTAAAAAAATCAATAAAATAATTTGAAGTGGACATCATTCGGCTGATATATACTTGTCCTAGCGACGCCACGATGTCGTCTAATCGTTGAAGTCATATCATAATTATATAAAACGTTCATTTATTATATAAAAGGTTGTGATATAATAATATAACCACGTATAATTTTCATAATAAGATCCTGTTTTTGCGGGTATTAGCCGGTGACAGCTTAACGTAATCGATCGCCGCTAGATATGCCGTTAAAGCTTCTTAGTTCAATTCACAAAGTATTAATTATTATATATTTTTTATATATCTGTTTGGATGCTAAATATTGCAAATTAGGAAGGAAGTATTTTTCCATTTTCTAGTATTCTCCACTTTGAAGACATTTTTTTGGTTTCTTTTTTCTTATTGTTTTGGCAGTTTGTTATATTTTATTATACTATCAAATCTGTATAGTATGCAGTGCTCGTTTTATTAGCAACTGTTGCAAAGCTTAAGTCTCTAGGTTCAAGCATTATAATTTATAACCTTAGAACCACATCATATTATTGAAACAAACTCTTTGTCAAATTTTCCAAATTGACAATCAAGCAAAGTAAACAACTGTTACTTATATTTATAGTATTTTTACTAGGTACGTATTATAGATAGATATAGATATTTTTACTAGGTACGTATGATATTTTTACTAGGTACTTACTCCCCCATTATAATAAAAAAGATGAGCAAAGATTGAAAAAAAAAGACCTTTAACGTCGCAATTATCCAAAGCGCACTATTACCGAAACTCTAAAACAAAGAGTTTCCTCAGCCAATTGCAACAATTAGATACCATTTAGAGGCAAACGTCCTTCAACGGTTCCATATTGTGTGGCTCACATCGTAAATCTTACGGTGTTGTTACGGTCCAAGATTCGTGCGCTTGCGCAACAAAGCATCATATTGCACGCGATTAGAATACAATACGTTTGATACGGTGTGGCGATGTTCGGCTTTTGTATTGGCAGGTTGGTAATGATATGCGCCCCGTTATTGTCTATTACAACCGTAACATTCCTCTCGTGTGGTTGCAGCAGCTGATCTTGCATCGAAATATGTTTCTGTTGCGTTTTTTTTTGATTAAGTATTTATGCCTTTGCTCTTGTTGATCCTTAATTTTTGTCACTGATGGAAATTGGGATATTTATTATTATCATGATGGAACTCTTTAATTTTTTACCACTTGGAGTTTAATCCTGTAAGCTCTACATTTATTTAATATTAGTCTTATATTTACTGGTACACTATATAAATCATGCAAGAGGAGGTTGGGGCAATAGTCTATTTTCTACTTTTTTTTCAAAATTGAACTACAAAAGACTGCGGTAACCACGTTAACACGAGATGGTTATATGCATTTCGTTCCTACATTCCCGTTTAATGAAGTGTGCAGGACTGTTATGCAGGAATGGCTCAATCGTCGCTATTACAAACGGCCAAGTACGTCAAGCATGTTAGAAGAAGATAAAATATGTAAAACAGGAAATTTCAAGCACGTTTCGTTATAAGCTGTGGTAAATCAGTTGAGAAATAGGTTCATTAACAATAGCCGAGCCGAGCATCAAACGTTCTGTAGACCGCTCCTGATGATAGTCACGCTGGGTGAGTCCAAGTTTAGTAAGAAAAACTGCAATAATATCACGCTTAGGTTGGTTTATAGCTACTAGAATTAGGATTATACATACATATGCTATCTTATACCGAAATATTTTTGAAATTCGTTCTTCTACTACTTTTATGAATGGTAAGAAAAGTAAACATATTCTATAGGTATATATTATGTAACAATTTGTTCAACTGGGTGCTACTTTGTGGGATGGGTCATAGCTTAGACTTAACGAAACTATAAAGCATAATATATCATGATTATTATTTATTTTATACATATAAGTGAAAAAAGTAAATAATAATGAAAGTCAATAAAATAATAAATCAAAATAAAAAGTGCTATGTAAGAACACCATGTTTAAAATTTTTTAAATCTCTTTTATTTCATGTGCAATAAAATGTTGAATTATAAATAAATAATATATAATGAAAAATAGTTTATTAGTGAATATTTATTCTTTCTTTTCAGTTGGTAGTAAATTTGGCTATCGTGGTTTACCACGCGCTAGACTACACGCATGGAGAGGACGAAGAGCGCCTCATATCTCCAGACCTGGAAGGGCTCATCACGGAGATGACTGCGGGCAATATTACTGGTAAGATTAGTTTTATATTTATATTTTCTTTACTTCATATTTACGGAATATATATTGTAGAAAAAATCGAGGAGATACATCAGTATCATATTTAGCTTTTGCATATTTTGATTGTTTTGCAAGATATGCTGAGTATTATGTGGCACTTTATCATATATAATTGTCTAAAATCATTCTATTTTCAATTTTTCATAGATCGTACTATTACTTGTATATAAAAATTTTATACACTAGATATGTTTAGCGTATAAATACTTAATATGACGAATATTTTCATACAAAACTAAAATTTTACACTTCAACTCATAATTAATTCTATCAAAATTGTGCATTTTAATAGATTCTAGTTTATATTTAAATCTAAATGTCTACGATTGCATGACAAATAACTTTTGTTTACCTTTTGTTGAAAGTGAAAACGGTGCTTGTGTTCACTGAAGGTTAAGGTTCATGATTCTGTTTATATTCTCTACCATAATTATCGAACCATAAAAGTAAATCAATAGTCACGAGTGAAAAGGTATTACTCACAATAATTGATCTTTCCAAAACACCTATGTAGAAATACCCAGTTTTAACTTTCCCCTTTTTGACCTTTTTCGTTGTCACGCTAGTCGTTACCTGCCACAATACGCATTCAATATCATTATTGGTTAATATATTTTGCCAAGACTAATGTAAAACAAAAAAATAACTTTCTATTTCAATTTACTGTTAAAGTGGATTTTGGCGTTAGTTTTTAAGCGTATTTGGTTCGGTTTCCTTAGTTTCATTGGGTTTTGATGGCTTGCTTAATATTCGTATATACATAGGAATATTGTGTATCAATTTTTTACTTACACGCATACAATGATAGTGTATTTTTAATAGAGTATAATAATAAATAATAGCTTCACGCTGTATCCCGCACACAGCAGGGTAGGCAGATGGAACCTAGTGTTAATACACGTTTCTACTTTCTGCCGAATTCTGGAGGCATTGCGTGTTGAGTGCCAGAACTCAACGCCGCAATTTATAATAGAGAAATATATTTTAAATGCAAAATTTTTGTATTAATAATAATAACAATTAATAATATATAATTTTCCACCTAAAGTTGATAACCAACGCCAAGTTTTATGATTTCTACGCAAAAAAAATAGACTCTCTCCAACTCCCAAGGCAAACAACCGTCTCCCATATAATTATGTTAAGTGGAAATTCTTTAGCAATTGTCCGAATTTTGAATTTTATTTCTCTCGTGCTGTGATTCAGATGAAAAGACGTGCGTGCAAACACGTTTTGTATAAGCGTAACCTTTATCGGTTCCCGTTACATCGCTAACGTGAAATTGGCTCTACAATTTGACCATCAATCTGCCTATGAATAGATTTCAAAGTCCAATTTGATACGCTTGCCTATTTTCATTTGAGTAAAAGTACTCTTAGAGGCCAGTCGTGGGTTCGATCCCCACTCGAGAAGATGAAATATTTCCTTAAAATTGTATTTCCATTTCTTCGCACTGGTGTCGAGGACAAGCACGGCGTTGAGTTCTGCCACTCAACACGCAATGCCTCCAGAATTCGGTAGTAAGTGGGGAACGGAGTGTCTTAATACTAGGTTCCCTTTGCCTACCCTGCAGTGCGCGGGATACAGCGTGAAGCTGATTTTAAAAGTACTAAACTTAACTTAACTGTCAAAATATTTGTAATAAATATTTAAAATACTTTATTCAAATGTTACATAAATATATATTATATTTTGCTTTACGCTTTCCGCATATAACACCGTAAGAAAAGAAAAGACAAAACACTCCTTTCTCCACTCTTTGTCCAAATTCAGCAGAGAGAAATGTATGTTCGGCTAAAAGTCGCGCTAAAAATATAGACTATTTATTAATAGATATTCACACATTTTGAGCCTGCCAAAATAAAAAAAAAACCATAAAATGAGTCTATCAAAACGTATTAATATCATGTTTCTAGGACATAGTAAAATACAGTTACTATTTAGTGTGTAATATACAAATTTACTCATGGTTTTTACTATTGTTTACATACTCGTATGCTAGTAGCTCGTACGTCTTCAATGCAGGTCGCGGAGTTTTTTTACTTGTATAGGAGCACAGTAATGCGTGTGATAGTCAGCTGTTATGGATAATTACAAAGGTGATACCGTTTTCATGGCTGGTCTAGTTTGCTTACTTTGTTTACTTTGTAGGGTGTGTGTGTGTGGGAATTATTGAACATATTTTTTATTTTTTATTTATATTACTTTTAATTATCTCTCTCAGTGTTAATAAATTATCGACTTTAGTTTTTTCTCTGTTTTTGTTATCTTCTTTGTACCGTCAATTTATAGAGAATTTAATATTCATGGGAAGAAACCCGATATCACCATATAAATTTATATAACCAGTGCAAAGAATATATATTTATATATATAATATATATTTGTATAAACATTATTATTTGTTTTCCGTTAAAGGATTTGAATCGCCGACCCCCGAGTACAAACGCAAGTTTCTACACTAATTACGTAACATAAAGAAAATATTTTTCAAAAAAAAGCTTCAGTGGTATAATAACAGTAACGTATTGTTCAAGCATAATTGGATGAAAAACATAGCGTATAGCCTCAGAGCGGTAACTATATATTAAAACGCTATAAATCTCCCCGTAAGCACAATGGCGAGAAAACTCCATCATTTACATACATTCATCGCATTCCACATCTCTGTGAACTGTGCAGTTTCCGGTTATTTTGTTCGAATTTTCGATCTCTTAATTATTTTTTTTAAACGAATGTGTAGATAAAATATTAATTGAAAATGGGGAATCTATTTGCCTTTTGATATCTTAATGACATAAAGTCATTAAGATATCATAAAGCAGTAGTGATTTGTTTCTATTAACGCAGAGAGAATGTAGTGGTGTCAAGCAGTTCTGCATTTTCTGCCTCTATTAGATTTTTATAACCCTATTGTTAATTTTATAATGTAACGCACTGAACATATGTATCTATATGTATATATACATACACACATAGTACATTATCTCACATCTTAAATGTGGCAATATGTAAATTTTACTAAAAAAATATATTCATAGAAGTTATTATTATATTTATAATAAGTAAATTTAAAATGATTAAATAAGACACAAGAGCTAAAGAGAGGATCTTCACAGGATCGAGATTTATTTGTAAAAAGATCCAGCATATATATGAACCAGCTTTATTGCAGCCAATGAGAACCTAGTATTAAAACGTTCTCCACTATCCGCCCAATTTTCAAGACATTGCGCGTTAAGTGGCGGAACTCAACACCGCATTTGTTATACTAGTGGTAATCGAACCCAAAACGTCACGTTTACAGTTAGACGTTGGACCACTGTACCACGATAGTCCATATACCTACATTCCACGTAAAAGAGAATATAAAAAGACTACTAATTATTATAGGTAGTCAGTCTTACGTGATTTTTTCCAAGAACAGGAAAACTAGCGTGAAACAGCGTAATTAATAAATGATAATCTAATCGCGAGTTTCTTCATTCCAAACAAGCTTTTATATTCCATTCATCTATGACATTATCACACCTCGCACCTAACGAGGAAGAGGACTGTTCATTTTCACTTTCTCTAAACACTATCGTCAACGTAATGTTTCCTAATATCCTTTATAGATTGGGTTATTTATACTAGCTTAAACTTGTGGCTTTGTTCTCGTTTTAAAATTAAAATAAATTGAAATAACGAATACTTGTGAGTTGTGACGCATCCTAAGTGCCCAAGGTAAGAGGACTTTTGGCAACTGTATCATGTAGCCCACTGGGGTTGTAACCTACTGAGTTTGTTATCCACTGAGGTTACCCCAAAACGATGGATGTGATCAATAAATGATTCTTCGCCTTCCTCAATATATGGACTATCGAACTCAAAAAAATAATAATTTCAAATTTCGTTCAAACGAACAAACTTAAGCTTAACAATATGAGTTTAGATATACTGGGATATATTATAAAATTGATGTTGTCATCGTATCGACCTATGCTCTGACACCGGCTCGAACCTCCCACTGCGTCGGTACACAATGTATCCGTTCCGCCTGCATTTCACCACCCTTTCTAACTCTCACGAATCATACACAATTTGAATTGAGCTGTCATGTTTTGTCGTCTTTCCTCGATGTGGTGGCGCTTGATGTGACCTACTATTCATCTTTCTGCAAGTGCTTTTATTCTTTTTTCGCAATTTATATTTAACGTCATACTACGTCAACGGGATAAATGTGGTGTTTGCATGGATGTTGATTGAACGCGATGATTGACAATTCAAATCCCGATTATAGAAAGATATTTATATCTAATATAATTTTAGTCGAATTTAAAGTCTAAGTTTCTTCCGGAACATACGAAATACGAAATATTGTGATGATAAAAAATGATACTCAACTTTTTTTTATTGATGAAACCGGATATATACCGTTTTGTACCAGTTGTTTAATGTCAATCAATACTCAGCAACAACTTGTTTGCTTCAAATAATGCTCGATGAAAACCAGTTCGATAAAAAGATCAAAATTTGACCTGAAACCCCAATTAGCCTATGGCTACGAAATTTCGCAATCGCAATTATTGAATGATTTTGCATTAGTGTAGACACAGATTAATGTTTTATTTTGTTGACTATTTATATATTATTATTTAATCGTTCTTTTGTTTATTTGATATTTTTTTAGCTTCACACTGTATCCCATATAAAGCATGATAGACAGAAGGAACCTAGTTAAGTGACTCCAATTCCCACTTTTCGCCGAATTTTCGGGGCATGTTAAGTAGTGGAACTTAACGTGAGTGTCAAAACACACGTTACTTATTGCTTGGCTAATTTCCGGAAAATTCCGTGCTGAGTTGCGAAACTCAACGCTACGCTTCGTCTACCAGAGTGAGAAAACGTTGAGAAAAAAAAGAGTGAGAAAATTTCATTATTTTCTCCTAGCGGAGATAAAAAACCATATTAATATAAAATCAAATCAGCTTCACGCAGTTTCCCGCACACAGCAGGGTAGGCAGAGGCAACCTAGCGTTAAGACACTCCGTTCCCCACTTTCCGCCGAATTCTGAAGGCACTGCGTGTTGACTGGCGGAACTCAACGCCGTGCTTTGCCCCGACACCAGAGCGAAGAAATGGAAATATAAATTTAAATAATTATTTCATTTCCTCGAACGGGGATCGAACCCACAACCAGTGGATTTTGCAGTCCCACTTTGTGCCTCTGCGCCACGACTGGCCACAATATTAATATAATGAATGTAATTTAATTTTAATATTTTTTATATCCTTCGTATTATTCCCAAACACAACATTGAACATCGCTAGCCCATACCTTGTTAATAGCCGACGTATACATAGTGACCAAGAATAGCCATCGCAGTACAATGCGCAAGGTCATCACGAACAAAAAATATGAAAGTTGCTCGACTCTTTTTATCGCATTTCTTATATGCAGATCTAAACATCTCCACAATATTCCCACGACTAGCACCGATTGTCCTGTAGATTATATGAAACGTAAAATGAATAATAAACAGCCTGTATTATTGTTATAGTTAATAAGTTTTTTTCAACTTTTTGTTATATTATATCAGATAATTAATATTTTGAGTCAGTATTTGACTGTAAACGCGAGGGTTGTGAGTTCTATTATCTATCTATCAGTTCTGCCGCTTTATACGCAACAAATCTCGAAAATTTTGCGGTGCGTTGGGACCGACCGAATTGTCAGTTAGGTTCCTCGGCCTAGTCTGCTACGCGGAGATACAGCCAAGGCTTAAAAATAATATTTTTTCTGAATTATTCACGATGGAAAAAAAAACTCAAGGAAAAGACCAAGTTACAAATTTTAATAGAAATTATGTAATTTGTTACTTTTACCGTGCACATCATGCAGTCATGTGTGCTTAAGTTATTATTTGGCTCCTTATACAATAACTTTTTTGGGGAAAATTATTAAAATACACGTGCCAAAAACATTATTTCAAATAGCTTCGTAGTAAGCTTAAATAGCGATTGTCAGATATTACAGCCGTAGCGTGGCACAGGTCGCAGTGGGCAATGTTCTAACGTGTTTATCTTAACGAGGTGATGTTTTGGCGATTTCGCGGTACATTCTGTACGGCCCGTTAAGTTCTGTTTATGCGAACGCCACGGAACTGTGTTTACGTGTTAGTTGGATTTATACGTTTGTGAAATGCATTTTGTTGTTTAGTTTTCCTATTTATTTGTTTTGTTTTATTTTCTTTTAGCTAGTCGTAAGGCATTCCGTTGCCCATTTTCAGATGAATTCTGGAGGCGGAACCCGACGCCGTGCTTCGCCTCGACACCAGAGCGAAGAAATGAAAATATTAAATATATCATTTGCTTGAGTGGGGATCGAACCCACAATCAGTCGAGTTTACAGTCACACACTTGCCCCTGCACCACGACTGCCTCAATTATGTTTTTTTTATTATTTAAAAACTGATAACTCAACAGACAATAGGTTTATATTGGTTTCCTTTATTTTTATCTAAAAAAATGTTATAGCCTATACTAGGATTAAGAAATGCAGAGATTGTAGCTGTCGTGGTGCAGTGGGATAGCGTCTAACCATAAACACTATTACTATAGAGTAAGTGCGGCGTTGAGGTTCGCCACTCTTCATGCAGAATATCGAATTCGAACGGAAACAAGCAAACAACGGAGTATCTTGAAACTAGTTATCCCTTCGTTTTACTGCTATATGCAGAATAAAGGTCTTCAAATATATTTTAATCTCCTTTCGACGTCTATTGGCTTAATTATTACATTATTTTTTCTATTTTTCATAATTTATTCTAATTTTGCTTTCATGCGCCATGGGTTTCGTTAGATATGTTTATGTAAGATCTTTCCTAGTCTGTAACGTAAAGTTGTAGACGTGCCATTGGACTGTCACCCAATATGGCTTACATGTAAATTGCAAAGCTCTATGTAGAACTATAAAATTTATTCACATCTTACTATAGTTATGCGGGATAAAGTTTGAAGCTGAAAAAAAAAAGTTTATACATCCTTCATTTTGACATTTGTCTAATTACGAATTTAAATATATATTAAATAACGCTCAAATTACAAAAAAAGAATCAATATTTCAATAATAGCTTTCGCTTTCAGAATATCAATTGAGAGAGGAAATTCAAATATTCCATTTCCTCGAGCGGGATCGAACCCACATTCGACGCTTTTACACTCAGCAGCTTGTGCCACTGTGCCACGACCGCCTCTTGAAATATAATAGATAATAATAGATTACTATTATGAATATGCACCTCTCATTAATTGGTTATTCCAAGATATAATCTTTATTAATCATATGATCCTTGGGCGATGTGGCCCTCATTCGCTTAGCTCCCCTATTCCTGCTCGCTTCGTTTGCTTAAAACTCAGAAAAAAGCCAACCAGTTCGAATTACCTAAGTCTTAACTACCTGTTAACTATTTAATCGTGTGCCACTCAATAATAACTTTGCCCAAGCCTTTGTAAATGAAAGTTCTAATCTAAAATTTAATATCGTCACACGCCTTAGGTGTATGTGAGAATGTGATGCGTGGGTGGTATTGTTTTAACGTTAAATTGGCTACCGCTACCAAGTGTCGTATGTGATTAATAGGCTATGTTAATATGACACACGGTATTTGCAAATAACGTGATGTGTCATTGTGCCATTTGAGGTTTCAGTGTGGCTTACGCTTGATGTTTTTTTGGTAGTAATTAAAATTTAGATTTTAAATACTTTTTTTCCAGTGGTCAAAACGCGGCGTTGAGTTTCGCCACACAACGCCTCGCGAATTGTGCGAAAGGTATGGGATTGAGCGCCTTAACTCTAGTCTCAATTTACTTACTATGCTATATACGGGAAAAAATGTGAAGCTAAAATAAAAAAAATATCTTTTTCACGCTAAGGATATGCGCTAGGTATAAATGGTATACGTTTTTATACATCGTTCCGTTTTACGATTTCCGATCAATATAGAGATACTGTAGTGTTCAACGGAATCGTAAATGCGGCGTCTTGTCGGCATCTTAAAGGCAAATATATTAAATATTTTAAAATACATATATCAATCTTGAGTAGGGGCCGAACTAATAGTATATGTAAAACACTTTTCCATACCAAAAAGGGTTCAATTCATTGTAGTGCATTTGGGTCCAATGATTGTCGTATTTATAACGGTCTTTGAATGTTAAAACTATAATTATATCACTCAATCAAAGAGACGTTCAATTGAAAAGTTAATAACACTTTAGTAGTTATTTATTAACCTCTTTCGAGTTAAGTGAAGTGACCAATAAATATATGATTATTGATTTATTCGGGAACCGTTATATGACGAATCGACCGCACATCAATACCACGGTCCCCCATATTTCCATTAACTGTGGAAATAAATTTCGCCGTTGGACGTGTAATAACATTCCTCCAGCCAGCCGCTGTCCGTAACCCAGTTTACTCTTCTGAGGCTAAACTCACGCCTGCGGCTTCGTCACTTCTGCTTGAAAACTCTCAAAATGACCGGTTTCAAAGCTAAGATGAGAGGTACTATTTTTATGTTGACGTTAATGATTGAGACCTTCGCTCTCTTAGATTGATGAGTGCCTTTTTTTAATTTACTTTGACGTATGCAAATTCCACATTACGACTGGCTGTGTAAACGTTTTAGATAATAATTTTAATTATGTATAATTTTCTGGGCATTTAATAAATTTGTTGTTTATTACATGGGTTTGTATTAAATCACCTTACACTAAAAGAAGAGAAAACTCTTCCACTCTGAACAGATTTTCCTACTTCATATACTATCATATTTGCACCGGAGCAATGATTTTTGGTGATCTTATCAATCAGAATGTCATAGTAAAGCTATTGAGACCTTGCGTAACAAGTAGGACAGCGTCTCGCTGAAAACGCTATTATTGTGGGTAGACTACCCACAAATATTTTTATTTCCTCGCTCAAGTTAAAGGAAGTGAGACGTTGATTTCAACCACTTAAGACGCTGCATCTCTCGGACAAAGAGTGGAAAACGGAATGTCTTGACACTAGATTTTCTCTGGCTATTGTTGGAAAATAGATAAGGATATACGTATGTATATGTAAGTTTTCATCTATAACTCTCTATAAATAGCTAAATATATGATAGTGATTTTACTTTGTTGGTAAGTGATATCGCATAACAAAAATTTCAAAATAAACACGCGATCTTCGAAAGCATTTATCCCTACAGACAATGTTGCCATGTTTTATATTAGACACTTATAAGGTTGTAGGGTCACAGTGAAAGTGGCGCCGCACCAGCCATATGAAGGTATTGTACTACACAATGTTGAAAATTATTATTAATAGTGTGCCACGCTTGAAACTGATCAGCCCTTTTGTTTAGAAGACAAGCTTCGATTGATATATCCCTTAAGAGTTGCTATGGATAGAGGAGTGTGTAACGATTAACGATGGGTTGTTGTTTAATTATGTGTTAGTTTTTGTTTTGTGGTGGTTATTTCACCGGTTTGTTTCGTACTAAATGGTTATTCTTATAGACTTCCCTTTCAAATGTTTCGAAATAAATTGGTAGTAATATTTTTGAGTTTGAATGTATGTGTGTTCGTAAAATTAAAAGTAACTTCAATTATAAGCAATACTATTGTGACGTAGTGGAATTATATTTTACAATACACACGAGGGTTATTTTGTTTGGATGTGATGCCCTTTCGGGGAAATATTTATATATTTTTTTTAAATATTTTCCTTCCTTTCCTAATTTAGCTCTGGTAATACGAAATAGAAAAACGAATGATTTATCATGAGATTTTCTTTTCTTCTCCGTTTTATTTATCGTATCTGGTTGAAAATGCCTAAATGTATATTCACAAATATCGAAGAACTAGTTGCACCAAGAAGCTAGTATTTTTACATAAACCCAGAGTGAATATCAAACCCACATCCATCATGTTTCTACAATAATAAAGAAATTGTAAATAATAAAGCTCCATCTCTATAAATATAAAAATATTACAGTACCATAATTTCCGTACGAAACATCTGATACGCTAGCAAGTTTATAACTGATGATGTCTCTTGTGGGAGAGAATGAATAGTTAACATTTAACCGTTGATTGTCGGTGCATGAGAACATGGTGTCTAACGGAATTGCTTTTATCATGGTGAATGTTATAAATTATGTGAATATTATTTTGATTTTACAATTATATGTAGTTAGTGAGACTCATTTGAGATTAAACTATTTTAACCGGAACACGGTACAAAAAACGGTGCCCGTATTTTCTTTAAAGTTTATTTTCGAATATCAAACTTATTTTTTGTGAATTAGGGAGCAACATGCCAGCCGTATACATTAGACCTAATTCATAAATCGATGTCGGTATTATGTTCATGTACATATAATATGTAACATTCAATCGATTTGCTTTTTGTTATTCTATACGAAAGCTTCAAAAGTTATAAAAGAAAATAATAATAACGGTTCTACATACTAAATTATTATGTAGTTCCACAGCAACCATCGCACCAACATACACACGATTTGTGCCATGATAACACTGAAACAAAACGATAGAAGTATAGTACGAAATTTGATCCAGATCACCATTCGTCTATAGTTTCTACAATAAGATTACGTTAGCAACGCACTTGGGCCCGACACTAGAAAGCGAGTATATTAGGACCTTTGCCATTGAGTCAGTTACACGTCACAATATTTGACAAAGAGTACCTAGATGCTGAGTCATAAGACACCTAGGTTTAGAGATTATGATTATGTGCTTTTGCAAAAGCTTGGTTTTCATCAGTAATAATAAATCTTGGTCATTTATTAATAGTAAAGTATTATTGGAACTATTTACGACTTTGTAGCTTATGACAATTTGAGGTCTAGAACGAAAAGGCTTTTCTACTCTTTTAGCCTTAACCTGAAATTGAAAAGTAAAAAATCTATACCTATATTATTGTGCTGGTTTAAATCCCGTTCATGGGAATATTTTTGTTTATAATACAAAAGATCTACTTGGCTAGGTCCTAATTTTTATATGACTGCAACCTCAGTTACCTCAGAAGTACCTCAGTTACCTCAGTCTAATAGGCAGAGATTAAAAACAGAATTAAAATAAAGACTACGTATACTTTGTTTTTTCACAATACGGAAAAAATATTTTACTTTTATTTTTACTGTCCTAACGTACATTTGATGTTATTACCTTACAGCGATATATGGAGGTAGGTATCGTCTGGCGGACCAGGCGCCGGTGACTGTGATCGCTTATTGCTAATTGCGCTTCGTGACGAAACAATGCCTGTCGATTGTTCATAGTTTATTATTAAGTTGTATTTTATCTAGTTGGTTAGTTCATTTATATGATTGATATCTTTGTCGATATGTTCAATATACCTTTTTTTTTTACAAAAATATTTTTTTTCATCCTGTTTTTCAGCTTTTTTTTTATATAAAGCAGATGTTCTTTCGCTTTCTATTATTTTTTGTCCAAACAACAACTTTGTATGTTATAGTAGACATATATCTAGAATGAGGATTTTAAAATAAATAGATTAAGATTTGAGCCCATACATGCGGCTTAAAGTTACGATGCAGAAGTCTCAGCTATTCCAAGACAATTTTGACACTACACACAAAAAACAATATTTTTAGCACGTTTTTATTAGCTTATCAGTATCAATGTAGGCACATCTAACAACACAAATTCATCCTTCCTCAAAATTTTCCCATAATACAAAAATTTTGTGGGATCAACCTTGTATCCTGGCACATAACGAAAACAATATTTTAAATGTATATTTATTGCTTAACGAAATATATTAACCTAGCATTTTAAATAAAAAATCTTTTACCTGATTAACGTACATTTAATCGGCGTTTCCAACAATTTGCAGCATTCGTGGACCATAGTCCGTGGTCACGGGTAGATTGAATTAGTATTTGTCTATAGGTTGAAATAATGCTGTCATTTAAAATAATGTAAAAATGGCGAAGATTAGATATATAGATCATGTTTTATAGCTTCACGCTGTATCCTGCACATAGCAGGGTAGGCAGAAAGAACTTGGAGACCTAGTGTTAAGACTATTTTTATTTACTCTTAAAATGTTTAATACAAAATAATTTAATAAACGGTTGTGTATATACATCTATACAATATTTATTTTCAGAAGCATAAACAGTAGATTTGATTATAATTGAAGTAAATTATATGTTGCGCTAATTTTATAATAACAAGATTACCGCCTCTTATTGCGGCCACAGTTATTATTATTTGATAACCTATTATTTAGACCACTCATTGGTCACGGCAATGTCGGGCAAGAAATGAACAAAGCGCTAGCAAAATGCGCTTGCGCAACTATGCGTTGGGCGCCATGTCACGTCACTTCACTATCCTGTTGATCTATGTTCATTGTACGATCTATAAGAATATAAAACTATAAAGATGAATTAAATTAATTTCATTTCAATCGACAAGTTAATGAGACTAAATTTTGAGACATTATAATTAATATGTATCTTACTAAGAAGTAAGATTTTTAAAGATTTATACTTGTATATGTTTACGAGAAGAGTCCAGTATTAGTAATTTATAATATCTTTGATTGCCTTTTTCATAATCTTATCTATATATATATCTTATTTATGTATCTATTTATGTACGTGTGTAGAAGAACTCTTACAAAACTGTAATCAACGCACCGTCCGATGACCGGACAGTTAACTATCATGGAACGTAATTGGGTTATCCGTGCAATTTTGACCAGTTACTCGACTCGTAGATCGTTAGCGTTAGTATTAAATCTTCGTCGTGATTCATAATGGAGCCCGTTACGTGTGAAGGGGGTTTTGGAGTTTAGACTAACAGAGCGTGACTTGAGCGACTTGCATCAGGCCACACACGTGCCCATCAAGGTCATAAGGAATAGCTCTAGTTTGACGCTGTCGTAGTGCTGATGGTTGTGCATGATCGTTTTAATTTTAAATTCGATTTAGAAGAAAATTTGTCTGTAAGTGGGCATCGGAGTGTATATGTGAGGAAAAATGGTTGGTTGGTTGGTTCTATCATCCACTAGACAATGTCTAAAACATGTGAAATGTATCACTCACTAGGCGGAGAGCCTTACTTAATGCCATTCTTCCAAGAAAATGTGACGATTAATATGAGCCTAAACTTCTTTGTTGATTCTCCACGACTTTTCACGTTGGTACAGAATTTATTTTGGTGTTATGCAATGTTAAGATTGAGAATACTTTAAAATAATTGGTCAACTTACATAAAAAATACCATGAAGCATAAAAAATACCATGTGTTCAGTAAAAGTGCCTATTTGCTCTTGCAATCATTGTATAACGAATGGATTTTAAAAATGGAAAAGGTCATATTATTATACTAGAAAGCTAGACCTAATAATCTATTGCTAAGTGTTAAGAAACAAACCACTTTCGAAAAAAAATTGTAATCCAATTTACCTTAATTTCCAACTTGCGAAAGATTTGTTATTTTATTTATGTACTCATCTTTTTTATATTCAATATGGTTTTTTATGTAGAAATTTGAAATATTTAATTTTTAAAATATGCAAACAACTTTGTTATATTTATTAATTCATTAATTAAAATAAAGATTAATTGTGTGTATATTTTCTTATTTCTATACAGAAGATGATGAAGAAATAGGTGCTTTATCAGAGGGCTCAGAGACGTCAGAAGGAGGTCGCGCTGACACGGATGATGAGGGTATTGAGAGAGACGCCGAGCCACCACCCAGGAGGCGTCGACCCGTGAGACGATTTGTATTAAAGGACGTCATAGAGGTTAGTCTTGCTTGGACTGTCAAATTGTTATTTTAATATTCTTCCTTGGTTTTGGAATGTCAGTTGAGCAAACAAGACACATATAAGTTAAATATGTCTTCTATATTCTATATTCCCTCTTTCTACTATGTTATATGTGGAATAGATTGTGAAACATTGTTATATTTTTAGCCATCATTAATTAAATGTGAATTATTAAAAAAACCTAAAATACTATCAAATGAGCGATATATGTATATTACCATTTGTAATTCCGGAAATTTCCTAATATTTTGTTCTATGAAGAAATCTTTAAACGTTGAACTTAAAACATATTTTATACACACATTTCATTTTACTGCTACAGATTTATGCTAAATATTCAATTATGTTGTAAACATAACGTTGAATATTTTGCTCAGTTAATTGATATCCATTTTTAACAATCGCGATAAGATCGAATGCTTAACATATAAAAATATTCTTCTAAGCGTTAAGTAATCACTTCCGTGTTGCTAAATATGTAGTCTAGACATTTTACATGTTTTATTGTTATTATCTATAAGAGATCGATAAAGGAGAGCTTTTAGCAATTTACGATTATTAAGCAAAGGAAAGTAAAATACACGTGGATTTTCTTGCAACGCCGCGCTTTGCCTCGATGCCAGAGCGAAGAAATGGAAATATAAATTTAAATAGATATTTCATTTCCTCGAGTGGGGATCGAACCCACAATCTGTCGCGTTTACAGTAACACTCTGTGCCACTGCGCCACGACTGGCCTCAAGAAAAGATAAAAGAACCCATTTTCATGTTATAGTTGAAATCACTTGAAGTCTTATTCATCTTATTGATGTCGTAAAAATTCAAACTTTTGTAATTAAGATTAGTATAAAATGTTGCATCATAGACAACACCATAGTGCATCATACTGCCCAGTGACATCTACACGCACTTTCACTGCGTCTTATGGGGAGACTTGGGATAATCCAGTTTATGAACCCACTAAGTGTATATCGAGAGATTAAATATAACTAACTGTAAAATATAGATAATGAACGTTCCCATTTACATGCTTTTAGCGATCTCGAAATAGACTTGAGTGAAAGTGTGTATTTACATTATTTAAGTAATGAGTGGCGCAGTGGGACAGCTTCTATTGGACTTCGGATTGTAAAGGCGATGGTTGGTGGGTCAGTCTTTCGGGAATTCGACGGCAAGTGGGAAACGGAAGTCCTTTAATAGAGAATGAAGGAGACTAGGTTTCCAGGTTCCTTTGCCTACTATGCTATGTGCGGGATACAGCGTGAAACTTTTTTCTTCTCCCCGCTCTGGTAACTCTAGTAACAAAACGCGGCGATGACTTCCACCACTCAACACGCAATGTATCCATAATAGGGAAGAAGGTTGAAAACAGAGAAACACTTAGTAATCCAAGAACTGCTTTGCAAAACAAAGCAGCAAGCTGAAAATAAAAGAAATTAAAGTTATTATTGTATGATGCGCCATGTAAAATTTCAACCATAGCTTGCAGGAAAGCTATCAACATAGTTTTTTTTAAAAAACGTATATTATATTGAATGTAGCGGGACTTAAAGCCGGGCTGCGCCTTTTAGATACTGTGCTTGGACGTAAAAGTAAGAATAATTTTCTAACCTAAGTCTAAGTGAGTGGTAAGAGAGATCGGGGGAGACCTCGGTTGACCTTCGAAAACACAGTATCAAAGATACTGGAGGAAGGTCACGTAAAGAGCATGAGGACCCCCCGGAGGGCATGTATAAAGATGTTGATGACGGTGGACGAGGCGAAAGAGGTATGTAGAGACCGTAGCGTTTGGCGCTGCGTTCTCTCTGACTACGCCGCTAGGGATAAAGCGTGAAGCCAAGTAAGTAAGTAAGTACCTAAGTCTAGAATAACATTTTAAAACGATAAAAAAATACTTAATAGCTGGTATATGAATATATTTTATTTATCCGATTTATACTTTAGTTCGAGTGTTACATCAAGCCACGTAATGTAGGCTCTAAAAGCTTTTACACATTTATTTTGAAACGGATCTATTTCGTAATTTATTATTTAAAATATGCATTTTTTATGTTTAAATTTTAAATATTTCATTATTAAAATATGCAGACAAAAGTTATATTCATTAATTGATGTTAGAATATAGATTATTTTTTCGTTATTAATATTTAAGATCACTGTCAACATTAACAGGAAAAGTTTCGGTGGGCCTTCAAATGACCAATTCGTATGCTAATACATAAATGTCTAAATTAAATTAATTGGAGATCGATATAATTAATAGCTCATAAGTTAAGGAAAGCAGTAGCTCACGTCGTTAAAATTTTATCATTTCGTTTTCATCTCCATACATCACGTTTATTTTTTTTTTTATTTTAAAGATTTTTAGATATTTTCTTTATGTTAAGAATATTCTATTGTAGCGCAAGGACACAAGCGCGCGACTGTAAACGTGACGGTTTTGCGTTCGATTCTCACTCGAGGAAATAAAAATATGAAATATACAAAAATATGAAATATTTGATTTTCTCGTCCGAAGCGTAATAAAAAAACAGTTGAGGACCGCCATTCAATGGCAGGCAGAAAATTGGTAAGGGATGAGTCTTAATATTACGTTCCCAGATTTCTTCTGCTATGTGCGGGGAACAGCGTGAATCTATTATAAAAAAATATACAAAACCGTCACTAACTTTCCATATAAATATTTATGAAACAATTAATATTTGCCAAATTATATATAATATACATATAATACATCTAACAAAAGATCACGAAAATTGGCTAAACAGGTGATCAAGAAACGCAATAAATCATCGTTTCAACACGTGTGCCGTAATGGCGCGGCTCCGAGACTGATAAAAGTAAAGCAGTCGGACCACCATACTGCATATTCATATTAATAAATTGTTAAATTAAGAAATAATCTACTTTCCATCTATAAAATTTTAATCGAAATTGTGTGATAAACAAGTCTGTGGTTACATAAATACTACTACAGTTTTTAGTAAAGACAATAATATTATTTAACTATTAGGTATAGGTTCCATATTGAGGCCAGTCATGGCGCAGTGGCACAGAGTGTGACCGCAAACGCGATTAGTTGTGCGTTCGATCCCACTCGAGGTAGTGAAATATTTATATTTTCATTTTAGTGGTGTCGAGGCAAAGCTTGGTGTTGAGTTCCGCCATTCATCACGCAATACCTCCAGAATTCGGCGGAAACTGGTGAATGGAGTGCCTTAACACTAGGTTCCCTCTGCCTACTATGCTGTGTGCGGGATACAGCTGCAGCAGCAGTGAAGCTGATTTAAGTATACTTACTCGTACACTCATCTACCTAATTAAAATTTTACCACAGTTGTTCTAATAATGTATAATCCCATAAAAAAAATGTAAATGTGAAATGAGCCAAGCAAAATATTAAGTACCGACCGACAAAAGAATGGGAGATTTATTTTTGTGCCGAGTTCTGTGTTCACACTAACTTTAAGCTCACGACAAAAATTGAAGAATGCTTAGAGGAACTGATGTTTCTAGATTCTCTATCTTTAATTTAAAGTGATTAAATTATATATGATTACAAACTAAATGTGGTATTGCTTGTGGAATCCCAAAATACAACTTGGCACTCGAGGCGTGACCGGACAAGTCGGTGACAGGCACTATCCTAATAGGCACCTACTGCATAATAGGTACGGCAAGATGACTTGATAAGTGATTTAAAATATGCGTACTAAACTAGCTCAAGTACCACAACTTCTGCGTATCTCGATTGTTCGGCAAACAATGATTTATGCGAAAACTTTGCTGTAGTGTTATCCATATAGGTACTAAATACATACTAAATATTTCAAGTTGAATGTAAATATGCTTTAATGACCTGAACCTGCTCTGAATTTTTTTTTAGTGAATATAGTACATATATGTATTCAATTAACTTAAATACGTTAGAATAGATTTTAATGTACTTGTATTAAAGTTAACTAAATATATCTACAGGTATTTTAAATTTTGATGTACTTCCTGTTTCTTTTTTTTCGGCCACCTTCTATTATTACGAATTTACGATTATCTAGAAAAGCGTCTTACGTATTTCCATTTTCCTTTAAGATATAAACTAAAACTAATTATTTTTGATACTTGATATCTACATTATATGTTCATTCATTTATGAAAAAAAATTTTTGTAGGTGTTAAAATTTTTACGTGCTTGCTTTTTTTTAATTCGCCTGCTTTTCGCCTGAAAATGTTATATTTTTCAATATTTTCATTTGTTATATTTGTAACTTTTTACTCACCGTGGTAAACTGATTGCACTCTTAAATAGTTTTTAATTTCTCACTCTAAGACATAGGTTAGCATTGACATTTGCACACTCAATCGGTTTCCAAATCTGTCAACAATTAAAGAGTAGAGTCTCCTAACGTGTATGTGCTTGTGCCCGCTTTGCGGGAGTGAAACTAAAAGAAAAAAAGGTTTTTATTAATAATTTTAGGCTAAATATATATTCACACATATATCAGGATATGAAGAGAAAACCCTCCGTTTTCCACTTTCCGCAAAAAACACGAATGAGCGGAGTTGGTCTTCCCAAAGCTGCATTTCGGCTTGTCACCAGAGCGAAGAAAATGAAAATAATTTACTCTCCGGAGTGTAAATCGAAACCACAACCACGTGGCGTTTACAGACGCCGCTAATTATACAAAAGTTTCATATAAAAATTACTTGCTTAACTTTTAATAATCTACAGCGTTGCATATGGCACTGCGGCGGCGGCAACGGTCGCATCGCGCGGGAGACGGCCGCGGCGCACTACCGCGCTGTGTGCCGGGCGCTGGTCGCCGAGGCCCTGGAGCTGGCGTCCTTCCTGGCCAGGGTGAGGGTCGGCGGCGCCAGGGACATGGGTGCTGCTGAGGACTCTGTTATGCATTTGGATACGTTACAGTTTTCTGATTGGGTGAGTTTTGTTTTTGATATAGAATTATGGAAAATAAATAAAATGAGAAGAAAAAATTTAACATTTTCACGACGTATGCCGCACATACGCAGGATAGGCAAAAGGAACCTATTGTTAGGACACTCCGATTTCAATTTACAACACCATTTGAAATTACCAACTTACAACTATATGTAACTGGTATATTATAAATTACATATTAAGATATCTCATATGTTGTATATTATATAAAACTCAAAAAACTTCGCTGACTTGTTCAAGTCCTAGTGGTTAGCTTCTCAACTCTAAAGCTCATGTTTTCAATCATTATTCAATATTATCACTACCTTCTGTTTTAGAGTATCTGATGATGTATATATTTAATTTTAATTGTTTGTACGTTTTTATTTATTTTATTTTCTGTCGAATTAGATAACTAAGTTCTTCTAAACAAAATTTATATTTGATGCAGCTTGATATATTATAACGAAGCATAACACAGCTGATAGGTAATCAGAATTGTCCATAAATAGATAAAAAATAAGGTTATGTGTTAAGAAAATAATTTTATATTTATATACGTAAGTCCTTGTTAAGACGACAAGTGGGAGGTTTACATCGGGTGGAATTCTCCTTAATTAATTTTGCCAATGCATTCTGACAATGCAATACATTGAAATTCAAATCAATTTCGATATGTAGATTGGATGTGACGAAATAATAAATTTTATTACGTGGGTGGTACAAATGTCTATTACTGAAGAAATATTGTTATCGTTACTTTGTTCTAGACATATATATAATATTTTATACTGGCTTTCTTATTGTGGGTTTATTTGCACGCTGTTCGTGTATAATTATCAATAAGATAAATTTGTTGTTTGTTAGAATTAATATTTATTAATGTTTTCATTTCAAGTTCCACCACTCAACACCTCAAAAATTCGGTGGAAAGTGGGGAAAGGAGTGTCTTAACATTTAACAATTTCCCTCTGTCTACCCTGCTATTTGCGGGATACAGTGAAATGTGAAGATTTAAAAAAAAGTGGGACAATATTTCCGATCAATCGCTATATAAATAGTGATTCATGTACTTGCAGAATTGTTTTGGCACCTTGTCTTTGTACTCGTATAATCATCTTCCAACGGATACCATTGGAAACCACATCTTATTGATAATTGTAAAATGATTGTACAGACACCATGACGTAAATGGTAATGGTTGTGGCCTCATGAGGAAATAGTATATTTAAATTATTTTCGTGTCCCCCGGCTTGATAAGACAAAGCGCGGCGTTAAATTCCGCAACCCAATGTGTGCAATATCAGTAAACTGATAGAATGCCTGTTGTTGATGATGATGATGAAATGATGTGCCAAAAAAAAATATAGTCAAATATTATACACATTCCCAAGCAATGGTATGCGTTAATTTCGCAATGTACCAGCAGCGGCGTGCGTGCTGATGCCGGTGTAAATATTAATAGCGGCGTGCTCTCTAGGAATTTTGTGTTGAATTAATTAGATTAGGCTATACGGCTGTATGGTGAGCGTGTGAACGGACACCTGGTGCAGGTGATACGCTCCTAGTTCGCAGTGCCTGGAAATAAATTTTATTTGTATACATAAAATTGAAACGTTAAATGTCTTCAAATGCTCCAAAAGTTGTTAGGTGTTACTTGGTTCTTTCTGTATTGGAAACAGCCGAAGATATGTTATGATTATATAATTAAGTATCTTGCAGTGGTACAGTCCGATTGTAAACGGTTGTGGGTTCCATTCCTACTCGGAAAATATATTTTCGTTACGTTCCTTGTGTGAAATGAACTACCAATATAAGTTTGTAATATTTTTTTGTAACATACCTATATATATTATATAAATAAAATAAATTGTAAAAATCATTTTTATTATATATATTTTATTTTTAATATATTTTTTGCGTAAAATTTCTCAGCTGCCCATAAATAACTGGCATCAGCTGTGTCGTAGATTCATAAATGTTCATACGCCTTATAACATAATGAAAATGTCACACATGATTTTCTCAGAGCTCAATGAACCATTCAAATGGCGAACTTTTCAAAGACGTGAAATAATTTGTATTCGTAGCTGTACGCATCGATGACTAACCAGCATCTATTAGCATTGTTATTTTTTATAAAATACTGAAACGGAAAAAAATATTATTAAACGTTTTATTCTAGAATATCTAGACCAGTGTTTTTCAATCTTTTTTGTGCCATGCCCCACCTTAACATTTCTAAAATGTTTAATGCCCCTATTATGTTAATACTTATGTATGTTAAAAATATATGTGTAAAAAAATGTTATATAATACATATTTTTTAATATTTTGAAATTGATTTGACCACAATTGACTTGTTGACGTTTCGGTGTCTCATCAATGTGCAATGCGCTATTGATAAAAAATACTTATCAATTATATCTAAACAATATATATGAATATTAAATCAACGAACTATTACAATAGTTTTGACGGACACTTATTTCAAATTACCACCAACTGAATGATGTGAAATACTATGTACATTGCGATGGGAACGTGGTCTCCTTGAAGACTCCAATCACCCAGTTGATATTTTGATCTCGTCAAAGGAAATTATACCTAATAATTATAAAGAAAAGAATGAACGAAAGATGTAGTGTTGCCCCCTTTAACTATCGTGGGCCCTACGTTGGGAAGCACTGATCTAGACCATATAGGATTTTGATATAATATTATATCTGACGTATATGTATGTTGGTTCTCTGATTTACTAACACTAAATAACAATACAAAAAGCAGCGTTAAGCTCCTCCACTCAACACACAATCGAAAATGGGGAGGCAAGCGGGAAACGTAGTCTTAACATTAGGTTCCTTCTGTTCACCCCGCTATGTGCGGGAAAAACATAAATGCAAATTCCAGAAAAACACAACGAGAACTAAAGCGACATATAAAACAGTCATAATTTTATCCTAAAGGACTTTTAAACCCTGAAAGATACAGTAGCCTTCTAATATTAATACGTTGGCCATATTAAGTGTTCATGACATTTATTCAAAGTTGGGTAACCGCGGTCACGAGTGTGGTAGCTGCATTCTGCTTAAACATATTATTTGCCATACACTGACGGGTTTGGTGAAGCTTGCTGGCGTCAAGTCTGACCGCACAGCACCGAAAGACCTTTTATCTTAATTGCTAATATCATGACTAAAGATTAGAGTATGCAAAAATTGTTTTTGAAATAATATCACATCATGTTCCTCTTTTAGAATGCAGTGTATCGATACTCGATGCTCTCTGCTTACCTACCCAACAAGTATGAGAGAAACTGTGACGCTGTTTTTTTTCTTTTTGTAATAAATATTTGACATAAAACTAAATTAGAACATAGTTTTGAAAAAATAATAATAAAAAATATAATTGATCTCATTTTTTTTTATTATAGTCTAACCAAAGGATTTGGAGAGCTTTACAAGTATGTACAATAATATTCAAAATCGTCTTAGAGTTATGTATTTTATATATATAGCTTTTAGTGGTATGAATTTAAATTTTCATTCTACCAGCATTCTGTGGTTGTAAAATGACTAAATTTATTGTAGTAATATGATACAACTAGATAGTTGTGTAGCTGCAATGCATGCAAATTAGTCCATACAATATTTATGAAATTCACAAGCGCCTGCCAATTTATTTATGGCAACGTAACTCAAACGACTTATTGCTATTAAATTATTCCAGGCACGCTTCTGGATGCAAGTGATTGGGGAACTGCGTATGGGAGTGAAGCTTAAGAAGGTTAACTATTCTAGAACGCCTATAGAATATGAATTGACTCCATATGAAATACTCATGGACGACATACGGTCGAGGCGGTACACGTTAAGAAAAGTGGATGGAGCGATACCGCAGAGGTAATTATAATTGCTTACGTTATTAATTTTTTATAAATTCTTTTATATTTTTATTCTAGCAGTATTTTGATATTCAATCATAATTTCATTGACTGATGTTCCTGTAAACACTTTATTTTTATTTATCGGATTTGGCAAGACTTACTGCTTGTAGAGTTTCGCCACTTCACGGATTAAGCCCACTATTTTGCTTACAATTAGACGTTGTCTCATTGGGTTACGAAAATGTAAACGTATATGTAAATTTTATAAGCATTAAAATAGTTTAAGGTAAATTTACATATCGATATGCCTAAAATAAATTTCGCCATTTTGTACAAATATTATTGAAGGGTTAATGTATTAACTTCAATGCGCTTTATAAACTTTCTGTAATTATGACGCTAATAAAAAAACACTTTATATTTCTGCTTAAAAAGTTACTTCGGAAAAAATATTATTTTTTTCATTTGTTCGTTTCGGTAACAAGACAAAATGGGGTGTTGAATTCCGCAATGTCTAAAATTAAGCAGAAAATGAGGGACGGTGTGTTTTAACACTAGATTTTGTTTACCTACTATGCCGAATGGGGGCTACAGCATGAAGCTTATTTTAGGTGAAGATTCAACTGTCATTAGTTTCTTGCTATTTATTTTTCGAATCCATATAGTAATTCAATTTTATGGTTTAATATTTTACAATAAAATTTAAAAAGGATAACGTCAATTTGCAATTGTTTTTCAAAGAAATTTGTAGATAAACATAATATACACTTATAAAATGTTATTTAAATTAACACATTTAAATATTATCCAATTTCAACAAATAAAATACAGCTGTTTTGCATTACAAGAAAACAGTTATTATGTGTATGAAGAAACACACAGCGTTGATTGAAGAAGCAGTCTCCTAATTTCACCTATTTTCTTATATAAATGGTTCAACTTACCAAATAATCTTCGATATACTCCTCCTCACCTCCTCTTTCACCTTTGCAGTGACGTACGTCATCTATTCTCTGTGGCGACGTGCTGTCGTCTATCATTTATAGAAGTCTTCATAACTCACCAGCAAGCACCTTGCTGCAACGCTATGTCTTTCTTCATACACATAATAACTGTTTTGTTGTAATGCAAAACAGCTATATTATGTTACTTCGAAACACACAGCGTTGATTGAAGATCTGTTTGTTTACTACTGGTGAAAGAGAATGTATGCAGACAAAGGATGCAGGCGCTATGATAGACGCTAGATAAATATTGAACATTTCCATTAATCTGCATGCTATCTATCACATCTGATTCATTCAGTACCTGCTTTCCTGAGGTAAAGCACATTCAGGTGGACTACTCAACCTACATACACTGCGGTTTTGTTTAGAAATAGAATTATAAGTGTTGTATAGAGACTATGGATACAATTTTTATGATTTGACTTCCTACTAAGTCTGTTATTGGGCAACTGTGTCAGGTAAACTACAACCCACATGTGCTGTAGTCTACTTGAGACAATTTGAGTTTCCACTAAGTCAGTTATTGGCCGACTATGACTATTGACTAATATAAGTGTTGGTTAATTGACTAATATAAGTGTTGGTTAATATGCATAAAGCTCCAGTTTTCCAACATCTGCCTTAACAATCAAAGGTAATCTCAGAAGTAATTGTGTTCCATAACAACCAACACACTTCTTTTCTTTAGAAGATACACAACATAATTTCACACACAATTTAATTTTGAGTGCTTCATTAAACAATCAATTATACATAATCTCATGTATTTTATATGAATTTTGTTTACCGAAAGCAATTTCGGATTTGTAGCTGTATCAAAGATATTTCAATGTTTAATGATTAACTCAGCAGCCAAAATGTAGCATTAGTCTACTATTTCCGAAATATGAATTGTTAATGTCAATCTGTCCTGATCAACTGCCAGCATAACTCTGTTGGGATACACAACAACATATAAATGCCCGGTAAAATTGGTAACCATTGTAACTGTCTGGGAAGCTCCCAGCAGGTCAAAAGTTAAATATATGCTAATGCATCTCCTGGTTTTTAATGATCCTAAAAAAACAATTCTCTGGGTGCAATGTAACAATAAACATAAAAGTGAGCTTATATTTACCTTTTTTCAACCAAGATGGTATAATTTGCAACTATGTATGACTTTTACAGAATAAACTTGTTATCCTTTCAATTGCAATAATAATAAATTTTATAAATATATTTATTTCTTCATTCTATTCATTCCTATCCAATTGTGTTTCCTTTTCTGTTCTATCATCTTTTTTATTTATTATTATTATTTTTGTATTTAAATTAATATCTTATATGATCTATTTCCTTTACTTATACCTTTTTTATGTATGAAAAAACACATACACTACATGTAGGTTATACTATTTGGGGATTTTTTTTAAATTACACTTCTAAACTTTTATTTATTTATCTTTAAAATAATAGCAGTTTGGGTTACAAACTTTTTAAGTAAGAAGATATTATGAGCTTCAATGTATTACTTTCAATTTATTTATTTTAAACTTTGATCAAAACTCTGTTAATTTCACATATTACACTAAAGACACAAAATCACACACTTTATTCTACTTTATTCTATAATTACATGACTTAATTCTTCTGAAGACCGGGATTCAAGTAGTGTGGAATAGTCACAGTCAGCCAGTTTACCAAATTGTTTAGCCCAAGCAAATAACTTTGTTCAATGTTAGATATCTATCTCTCTCAGCAGATGATATTTAGTTTCATTTTATTAAAGTTACACAACTCCTTGTTAACTACTAATTTCAAAAGCTGGAGTAAATCTGCAAAACCGTTACAGACTGGTTCCTGTAGTCTGTAGTCACTTACTGACAGTAGTCAACCTCTGTCTGTTGATCGCAATACTACCATTCTTGTTCATTTTACAGTGACAAGTTTTATTCTTTTATGTCACTAAGCTGTAGCTCTGTTATAGATAACACAGGATTATCACAATAAATAATTCCTATAAGAAATAAAATTAACACAAACTGTTGTTGTGTGTTGTTACAAATAAAATTCAAATTCAAATATACTTTATTTAAGTAGTAAATAGACAGTTATTGTCAACTGAATATAGAGCCACCACCGGCCCAAGGAGCTGTTCTGTTGCCTAAGAGCTAAAAAACATTGCTTTTTTCAATAAAAGTTACAATTTTAAAACAATGTAATTGGAGTTATGCTTCAAATTATTATTTACATAGGTACATGTTATTATTACACTCTGTAATGCAAGTAATTATATATAGAATAATAAGCTTTACTATTACTTTTTTATAGTTATCATAAACATTCTAGATCTATGTCTGTATATTATGTACAGTAAAGTAACTTAATAAGTGTAAGGCAACCTAGTCCATGTTAAATAGAATGTTTTAAAAGACATTTTCGAAATAATCTTGAGCGTTGATTGCTTTTTAATGTATAATATTTCGTCAAAATATCATATAGAATATCTCTAATAAAATTCAGTAGCTGTGTAATAGCTTATAAGCTGAAATATAACTTACCAGTCTCAATTAGACTACTATTTTAATTATCTAAGTATCAGAAGTTTGTACTTTGCCTTTTGAACTCTTATATAGTAAAGGGGGCTTACATTTTTTCTTCTCATTTTTAGTAAGCTAGGAAAAATTGCTAAAAACTTCAAAGGACCGTTGGCCATTTTGAATTCTGAAAACAGCAACTTTCTTTTTCCTGTACTTCTGAATTATATACACTCATTTTGCGAGACACAACACAAATATAGTTTAGTTTATATTTGATATAAAAATATTTTACAAAAAATTAATCATTAATATCATATCTTGTAAAGAAAATTTTGTTATTTATAAATTTTGCATCCGATCGCGGCAAAATTATAAAACGCTATGAGTGATAGATGACAGCACGTCGCCACAGAGAATAGATGACGTACGTCACTGCAAAAGTAAAAGAGGAAAGTATATCGAAGAGTATTTGGTAAGTTGAACCATTTATATAAGAAAATAGGCGGAATTAGGAGACTGCTTCTTCAATCAACGCTGTGTGTTTCGAAGTAACATAATACATACAGGTCAAAAAATAACAAGTTTTTATTCGGTAAAAATTGTTATATGTAAATAAATAAGTAAACTTTAGACGTCTTATTTTTAAATATACTTAGTTGATATTAAACTTTTACATATTTGAATTCTACTTATTATTTAAAATAATATTTGTGTTTGGTTACAGTGTCAAGAAAGATGCGCACGCGATGATTCTCGAATTCATAAGAAGTAGGCCGCCACTCAAAAAGGTAAATCTTGATAATTTTCTTATTATATTGGTACTATTTTAATAAATACTTCTTAATTATATTACATTGAATACTGAATTATATTACATTGAATACTGAATTATATTACTTTAATAGTAAAAAATATTGTATTTGTATTACTTTTTATAATAACACTAAAAGCCCTGCTAACAATCTCGAAAACTAAGTATTTATCACGAATAATTAAAGTTTATTGTATTATAACATGTTATGCTATTTATATACTATTAATTATCAAATAATTTTGATTATTAAATTATGAAATAAACTACAAAATCGCTACCATGTTTGGGCCACGATTTACAGCGTGTCTCAAAAGAAATTATATATTTGATCAGCTTGCTGCGTGAACGCAATGCATTAGAGGGGGCGGGAGTATGTCATTCGATAGCCTGGCTCTTGGGAAGTTAGTCGCTATGAAGCGTTTCTCGGGAGCGGACCGCGCGTTGTGCGTGCGGGAATTTTACAAAAACGGTAATTCTGCGACTATAGCGCGACGAAAATTTTGCAACATTCGTGATTTTCGTCACTTAAAAGATGCGCCAAGCATACCTCTCATTCGGATTTGGGTAAAGAAGTTTGAAGAGACTGGCTCAACTTTAGATAAACCAAAATCCGGACGGCCAAGGTTATCGAGGACAGAAGAAAACATAGAACGAGTCAGACAGTCTGTTTATGTCGATCCTGACCTCTCAATTCGGAAGCGTGCAAGTGCTTTGAACATGCATAGATCGTCGCTTCAACGCATTTTGAATGAGTGCCGTGAACGCGAGGGTAAACATTTGGAGTACATTATTTAGAAAAGGTTTTATTTAGCTCACCCCGTTTGTTTGTTTGGGTCAAATTTAGTAATTGAAATTTTCCCTCTTTACCCTCTTCTCGTTAACCGATTGATCTGAAATTTGGTATACGCCTTTAATTCTGGTGACAATACAATTATCCATATTCAATATTATTGTGAATCCAAGATGGCCGCCGATACAAAATGGCGGATTGCATATTACTTTACAACAACCTCTTTATGGGTATCAAATGAAAGGGCTTTATTTTGTAGAATAGAGCTCACTATAAAAAAATAAAATTCAAGATGGCTGCCGCGACAAAATGGCGGATTACATATTTTACACAACTACCTCAATATAAGTGTCTAATGAAAGGGCTTGATTAGTAGAAAAGAGCTTATTCTGAAGTATCATCTAGCAACAAACCTAAAAACTTGAAAATAAATTAAATAAAAAAATATTTTTATGTTAAACGGTTTTTTTATTACAATAAAAATAATGTAGGTAATGTACTAAAAGCTAAAAAATTATTAGGTAAGTCTAAACTAGTCTAGTCTAGTCTAGTCTTATTATTCGTCTGATCAATACCCAGATTGATGAGAAGATTGATGCGATCTGGTAGCTACCGACTTACCGAATTATTTTTTAGCTTATTTTTATTGTAATAAAACCGTTTAACATATTTTTTTTTATTTAATTTATTAAAAAATAAATTCCCAAAGTCTATATTTTAGAAATAAATAAACATTTTACTAATAAACTACTTAGTTTTTTTTAATGATATTTATAAATATAAAATTTCTTTTGAGACACCTTGTATTAAACAATACTTAAATAAAAAACTATTAATATTTTAACACTATTCAAAAATTTATGTATAACCAGCAATTTAACATTACGTCGTTGCTGTATTACTTATTAAGTGTACATATTTCTGCAGGCCTCAGAACGCAAGTTACCACCGCCCCGACGGGAGGTGACGCCGCGGGAGCAGCTGCTGGCGTCGATACAAGTGGGCCGCCAGTTGAGGCCTACGCCGTACTCGCGACGACTATGTGAGTTTCACTATATTGTATATACTTTGAAATTCACTTTATTGTATATTTATTACAGGTTTTAAGTACATCACTTAGGTATAGCATATTTGGTCATTTTTCTCAAATTTCAAGTTAATAAGGTTGATATTTTATTCTAACACAAATTATGTACTTCCATTTCAAAGATGCCTTGATTTACCTGTAACTTCTTGTAGGGGGCTAGTAAATGTAACTAGTTACTTTTATTGTGATTATTTCGTCATCGTTATGATTATTTGTATTATTTCTTCCTTAATTCTTCTATAATACTTCTTCAGAATTATAATAGTTGAGATTGACCAATTTCAATTACTAACTTTATTATATACAATTATTAAGTACAAAACGAAGTTACTACTACTATTATACATATTATATTGTAATAAATTACGTAAGGTATGGAATATATGAGCTAAATTTAAACCCACAACCTGTTCTACCTTTATCGTAATAGCACAAGGGGTCCGTGCCCAAGGGTCTTAACGTCACGAAAAGCCCTAATGTAAGGGTATGGGACCCCGAAGTCATTTGTTAGTCCCTTGAAGTAGTTTGTGAGCCCCTCCATATCAAAAACGCTTAAGAAAGTATCAACTTCAATGATCCTATAATATAACTATTAATATTCCAGATTCCCAATCCTTCCCCATCCTACAGCCCGAAACGTCAATGAAAATATCGTGAAATTTAAAGAGTTATTGCGACAATAGAATGTTCAACAACTTAATATTTAAGTGTTTAATGTTTCAAAGCTAAATCTATTATATATGTGTGTATTTATAGAAAATGTTACTAAATTTTTCAAACTACGTTATTGCTTTTTATTTTTAACAGGCGCTTAATAAATAGTAAGTAAGAAGGTAAATGTTATTGTTTTGTAACTTAAAAGTCGTTAACTCTTATATTATTATAAATTTGTGTTCCAATGCTCCTATCTAATTTATAAAGAGACCATTTGTGTAGTGGGACAATGGCTGACTGTTAACGGTTTGATAATGAGTTCGATTCCTACTCTGGGAAATTTATAATTTTCACTATCCAGTTTGATAAGATGAAGTGCAAAAAAAGTTAAATTAAATGTCTTTTTTATGGAAAAGACAAGGCAAGCGAGCGTACAGGTTACCTGGTGCTAAGTGATCATCACCGCCGCCCACGGCCCCGTGTAACATAAGAGAAGCTAGCTACAGGTGCGTTGCCGGCTTTTAATATGGAGATAGAGGCGCTTGTTGAAATGTCTTGACACTAGGTAGAGAACCTAGTGTCAAGACTAACCCTGTTTCATGCGGCCTGCGAAAACAGCCAACAAATACTTAGTCATAAAATTTTACTCAAATTTTACTTAAATATTTGTTATTTAAAGTTCTTTTTTAATAATTGAAAATATCAAGATCACGAATTACTTTGTTTGTACCACTAGGCATACTAAAATTCAATCGTCTGAATCACTTACAAATTAAATCTAAAAAAATTATTAATAATACCCTTTTCGTAGTGATTGCATCAATATAACCCGTGGTCTAGTTTCGCAACGCTCCAACACACAATGGTGATACGTTTATGGTACAATACCGCAATAACATTAGCTTGCCTTCTTTCAAAGACAAAGCCATATTCGTTATATGATAAGAGATATACAAAGTGTTTGGAAGATAACGCAAAATTTTATTTAAATAAAATCGGCTTAACGCTGTATCCCGATCACAGCAAGGTAGGCAGAGGGAACCTAGTGTTAAGACACTCCGTTCCCCACTTTCTGCCTAATTCTGGAGGCATTGCGGGTTGAGTGGCAAAACTCAACGCCGCGCTTTTCCTCCACACCAGAGCGAAGAAATGGAAATATAAATTTAAGTAAATATTTCATCTCCTCGAGTGGAGATCGAACCCACAACCAGTCGGTTTTACAGTCACACTTTGTGCCCCTGCGCCACGACTGGCCTCCAAATTTGACTTAAAGGAAAAATAATTTTATAATAGCGGTTTTTAAGATGTAATCGATATAGTTTTTCTATCTTATAATAATTCCTTTAAATTCTTTTCGTTTCGTTATAAATTGACTCATTATAATATAACAAAAATGTTTCTACTAATTGTATATAACAATTGTATCATTTTTTTGAATTCCAACAATATACATACAAATTTATATCTTAAATGTAAAATTATTTGTCGAAAATATAATCGATAAAAGAAGAAATCTTCAAAACACGTTAAAACTCATGACCCGTATCATTGCTGCAGCTCTGTACTGAATAGTAAGTAATGCCCACATTTATTAATATTCTGTTTAGTTACAAATCAAAAGTGGACACGAAGCTTGTGACAGAAAGCTCTCACAACATTAAACTTGGATCGAAATGGACAAAAATGCTTTACAGTGTCATGTTACTAGAAAAAGTTGTTTACAGTTTTTGGTAGTTTGTTGTAGATTTTTTTTATTTTTACGCATCATAACGTCATATCGCACTGGGAGAACCTCTGACTGTAAACAATCGTTTTTGGAATTGTGGTTTCGATACTTGATTATTTTTAGTTCTACTCTCTAGCACCACCATCACCAACCACTGGTTCCCAACCAGTGGTTCGCAGAAGCCTAAATATGGTCCGCGAACGATTTAAATTTTATGACTGGTGATGGTGAGGTGAAGTATTTGTTTGATTATCACAGTTAATTTATATTATACCTACATTCATAGTGGTCCCTGCTACCAGGAATGATATAAAAGTGGTCCTTGATCAAGAAAAGGTTGCGATCGCCTGAGCTAGACAAATTGCGGCGTTAAGTTCTGTCATTCAATATGCAACGTCTCGAGTTTAGACAGACAGCTAAGAACAAAATGTTTAGATGCTAAATTCTCTCTCTGAAACTGTAAGGTCTTATTATATTATATATATATACAAGTTTCCACTTGCCTAAAAACACTTTGTAATAATTAAATTTAATAATCTGTATTAAAAAAATAAGATCTTGTGCAAATTGAATGTATTCTTTAGTAGTAGTTGACCACTAACGACTCAAAATTTTACTAATCTCTTCTTTGTACTAAAGATTTTGCCTTGACCTTTTTTATATAACGATAGTCACAAAATTTTAACCAGTCTACCTTTGCCTACCCTGTTTGTGTACCCTGTAGGATACAAAGTGAAGCTAAAAAATAATAATATTATATATAAATGTTAATTTTACTTAAATATTACTTAGTCTGATATTTTCACCTTCAACGTCAAGATCTATCAACAAAAAGATAATGATCTGTCTGTAAAGCAAGTTCACTTATAATATACATATATTGTAATGAAGCTACACAGTAGGCACGAGATACATTTAGGTCGGTTACATAAGTAACTGCGGGTCCGTCCTCACACTCTAGGTCAAATAGAAGACCTAGGTATTGATCTGTCTAAGTTCTCGCTGCGTGGCGCCAGCGTTTTTTTTGTTTCAAGTTATTTTTTGGTATTTTCATTTTTATGTAGCTAATACTGTATGCATTACCACTTAAAAATAAGTATACAATTGTAAATTGTATTGAGTTATTATCGATAAGTTTAAATTAAAGTTTTAAAAAAATCAGAGAATATTACGCGTAATGTCTAAGCAAAATTGTAAAAAAAAATAACCGATATTTTACACATTAGGTTCTTTATTATACTACTTCAACTCTCAAGTTAAATAGGCGTATTGTTCACTTTAACACTATGAAATAACAATTTAAAATATAGGAATATAAAATCTTAATAACAAAAACAAAGATATTATTTCATACACTTACTGTATTTTTTTTTCTTTATGGTTATTTTCATAAGTTTTCTAATAAGACTGTGACGTAGCTAGTGTTGACTAATAGTTTATAATTTTTCTGAAGCAATACACTTTTATAAAGTTGTGTCTGTTGAACATATTTTTTTTTCAGTGTAGGCAGTGGGAACCTGTTAACGGAGTATTAAGTATCTTCCACTTCCGACGCTTTCCACCGAATTTGGGAGTCATTGCGTGTTTAGTAGCGATATTCAACGTCGCGCTTTGCATCGTTACAGAGCGAGGATTGACATATTCATATTTTCATTGAGTGGGAGTCGAACCACAATTAGTCTCTAATATTCTAAAAAAAAATTTTTTTTTTTACTTACTAGCAAAATTATAACGTACTAGTGTTCATGTATAACATGTGTTTCACTCTTCACGCCAATTGTTTCCACGTATTCTATGTAAAAAGCAAATATTTGATCATATGGAAAATCCATACACGTTTCTTTAAATGTAGCAGTAGGTATCCAAAATTATAATTATAAAAAAAAAATGTTTGAAACACGAAGCACCTTTCGAAGATTTTATGACATTTATAAAATAATAATTATATTAAATTATTTCATAATTAATGAGATGCCAAAAATATATTTTTAATACATATTTTTATTACACATCTTAATAAAAAAGAATAATTTCCCACATTTAAAATTGAGCTTCTATACACCATATAAAATAGGTTATAAAATTGAAATAAAAAATTACGTCAACTCATCGTAGCCGTTAATATCTCAGGCCTGATTTTTGTCTGGCATTGTAAAATAAGAACGAAAATGCATTCGACAATAGAGCGGCGAGCGAGGAAAAAGAACAAAAACCCGAGTTGCATAAAACCTGTCGCTCACTCTCGGATACGCCAATTTCAACATATTGCTTTATATTATTTAAAATTATCGTCGTAGTGCAGTGGTACAGTGTATGACTGTGAACGTGACGGTTTGGGTTTGATTTCCAATCGAGAGAGTGATTATATATAATTATTTTTATTTCCCTGCTCTGGTTAATTAAACGCGTTATTGAGATCCATTGAGTAATGTTTCAAACAAAATACGATGGTTGCTATTTCCAATTTTACTCTAGTGACATACGTATAATTCATTTTCAGCCTTGTTTCATATGTCTAGCAACCCAAAATATTCGAAACGTAAATAATCTATGATTTAACAATATGCTTATCAAGACCCTGCAAAATAAAGTTATTAGCTTAAATACTAATATTTACTAAAATAATTACGATTAACATTATTATAAATTTAATTCTCTTAACTTGCTGTTGTACAACGGGAATAATTAGAAAAAAATTATAAAAAATACATATTTTTATTGTTTCCGTTATAAAATACTATGCAAGACTAATTAAATAAACTCTTAATAAGAAACGTCAAAATAATCGATAATATCGTTTAATTTTATATAGAAAAATATAAAGGAATGTTTGAGAAGCGCTGTAACCCAAGACATTAACAATCTCGTTCCGCAGTTGCCGCTAGATCTTACAACTGTGCGCTCGTGTACTACCTTCTTTAAAACAATATTGAAAGTGACTTATAACAATAAGTTGAAATAAGATAACAAATTACGATTTGGACAAATAAAAATTCTTAAAATTGTCCTAATTTGATTAAGTGGTGTGGGGCTTCACAGATATACTATGTAAATCTGATTAAATAGTGTCTGAGGGATAATATTGTATTATAATTGAGTGTTCGTTCAAATCTCGTACTGTTAGGTTTTGTTAGTGACCTGTCACTACACTTTGTACTGGCATAGTGACTAAGTTGTAACCATCGATGATGGGAGTGTTTGTGACGAATACACTCGCTATGGACATAAGTCGTAAGTACCTTACATGTTTTTTTTGTTTTTTTTTCTTTATTGTGAGATTTAAGAAAAATAGTAATAAATAATTAATTACGTACTATATATGCTTACTTATTATTATTTTTATATAAATATAGAAGTACTTTAATAGCAATAAACCTGGTGCTGAACGAATTGTGATGTGGTTAACATTTTTTTATCATTTACCGCAACGTTTTAACTTTCTTGAATATCTTTTTAAATAACGTAAGCTTTAAAAAATTAAGAAATGTTATAAAATAGTTATAATTTCTAACATATATCTTAATTATTTGATAACTTAGTTAATAAAATGAAATATACTATTAGGGCAACTCAGATTACATAATATCTAGACATTGTGAATGGATCTAGGAATGGTATTTGATGTTATCAGCACTACTATCTTAGAATACGTGAGATTTGGTACAACATGCGTGTTGCTAAGAATGTCACAAGTGTAAGTGATTTGGTACACTTAAACACTATATTTTTATTTGTATGTTATTTTATAGATTAAGTTAATGGAACTAGGGCCATATCTTTATAGGTCTCTATCAGCTTCACGTAGTATTTTGCAAATAGCAAGGTCACCGTTCTTTACTTTCCGCTGAATTTTCGAGGCATTGCGTGTTTAGTGGCGAAACTCAACGCCGCGCTTTTGCCTTATTACCAGAGCGTCGCAATAAAAATATTTATAAATAATTATTCGTGTTTCCGAGTGAAAACCGAATCTACAACCGTCGCGTTAGCCACACGCTTGTCCAATTGCTATACTCAATCTTTATAGGTCGTTTATTTTTTAATAATAAAGGATTGACTTCGAGCGGATAAAATTGCACAAAATTTGACACGCTTTTTATATTTAATGAATCTTAATTTAATTTTGGAGAATGCAACAGAATAAATAATGTAAATTTAAAACACAATAAAATAAATTAGAAATATAAAGCTAGATTAAATAAAATAATAATTAATTTTTAAGATCATTGTGCCTAGCATTTCATCGAAAATGCGATAGTAAATGGTTTGATACCCACTGCTATGCAGGATGAAGCCTAAAGCTGAACATAATATATTTTTATCGTATTGAACAGACCAATGAACAAGTAAACCGATAAAAAAGACATTCACACTTAAGACGTTATATTCACGCACCTCTTTTTAACGGACTTCTTCAATATAGCTAGTATGGAAAATATCTTAAATAATAATATTTACATAAAAAAATGAAGAGGCCAGTCGTGGCGTAGGGACACAAAATGTGACTATAAAACCGACTGGTTGTGGATTCGATCACCACTCGAGGAGATGAAATATTTATTTAAAATTATATTTCCATGTCTTCGCTCTGGTGTCGAGGCAAAGCGCGGCGTTGAGTTCTGCCACTCAACACGCAATGCCTTCAGAATTCGACAGAAAGTGGGGACCGGAGTGTTTTAACACTAGGTTTCCTCTGCCTACCCTGCTGTGCTGGATACAGCGTGAAGCTGATTTATATATTATATAAAATGAAAGTAATATCTCAATTACTATTGTTTTGATAAGAATTAGAGTATTTAAGTTTTTAGTCTCGTTTCGCTGATCAAGCACGAGCGTTACCGTTCCGTTTGATTTCGCCTCTCTCTTCTATAAAACTAGTGCACAATCACTTCTTGCATAACAACATAACCTATGCACTGCCGTTAATTCATCGATAAATATCCTTTTACTTACTAAACCTTTCAATATACTAATATTGCTGCAGTTATTTATATTAGTTTTGTATGGTAAACGATATGTTTGGATGATATCTTTTGTTATCATCATATACATGCTAGTGCCATTTGCAGTATATTGTCCATGCTTTATAATTTTGGGGTTTTTAATGAATTTTTGAACCGCTATTCGTCACGTTAGTAATTTTAAATGACTTGAGTAAGTATTGATTTTTAATATTTATTATCATTTGAAATTCATTACAGGTATCATTAGACCAACACTGTAACATTTTAAATTCGCCATCTCATATTAATATGAAAGTCAAAAAATCATCAGTGACTGAGTGTCATCAGGTATTCTTAAATTAGTTAAATGTTCGATAGATTATTATAGAAGTATTGATATTTAAATTTTATTTTTTTAATGTATACGTATAGAAATTTAAGGCAATGCCTTCTCTTTCTCCATCATTGTGTACGTGTTGTCAATATTACCACAGTTTTTCGTAACTATTTTAAATTCATGTTTGTTTTAGATGTAATAACACGTGCAGTACAGTTAAATAACCCATTAAATTACTTCATTTATTTAGTATTACCGCATGTATTTAGAAAGAAAAGTTAGTGACACAAATAAATTATTAATAATAGTATTAATATAACCGGTTACATATCATAGTAGGCGTAGCTATATTTTTTGAATAATTAAAAGCCTAAAGGCATATAGGCGGAAACAACAACATACTAGTTTATTTTATTACTTGTCATATCACAATGTTAATAATTTAATAATAATAATAAATATTTTAGTATATAGTGACGTCATCATAGCGAAGTTTGGACAATTCTGATAGTACGCGTTTAGTGTCGAATGAATTCTCATTTAAGGGATGAAATGTTTACTTTTTCTTGTTTTTCTAGCCTAGTTGAACAAATTGAATGGACCTCGTTACCTCAGATGACAATGTAATCTAAGTACTAACTACTAAGTCCTCTTTGCCTACACTGCAATATACGAAGCAAATAAAAAAGAAATAAATATTCAAAAAGCAATAAGACATGTTTTTTACAATGTTTACACCAATTTGTAATACTAAAACCTGTCGAATGAAAGCGGCACATGGGTATCTTGTGTTACTCATCTGACCCGTTACGCGTTAGGGCTGAGGCTGCTGGCTTTTGCAATGCGGATCTTAGATTTTTCCTTTCACGAGCTTGATGACCTTCATATTTATTATTTTATTTTGTATGTCAGTACTTGTAAAAGTTATAAATAATTTAAAAGATTTAATATCTACACCAGTATTCTTGTTTTATTTCATATTGTCAAGATGCGGAAGATGTGTATAGATTAGTAAAATGATACGAAGTGCAAGATGATTTTAGCATTGCATATATATATTTAATTTTTAAAGAACATTTTTTAACATAGTGATATAACTTTTTGTATTCATGAACCGATTTAAATAAAACAAACACCAAATGTAAGGAATTCTTGCTGAAATACAATTAGGAAAATAGCTTTTAAGTACGTTAAGCCATTTCTAAGATTAGCATGCACAAACGCACAGACAAACTGACAAACCGACATAAAAATGTAAAAAAATAATATTTTGGGTTCTATTATATTGATAAATGCCCCAATAATAGATGTTCTCATATATCTTCCATGTATAGACACACCATATATTATAAATAATGGCGGACGAATCCAGATGTAAAAACATAGTGAAATTCATAATAAAAGCAATTCCAAGTACTGTAGATAGTTACTACAATAACCCCGTTTAACTATTAATCTCATTGAATGTGAGGAAGAAACAAAGGAAATGCAGTGTGGAAGGTAAACGCTGTGGGGCTTCCTCTCTATATGTACAATGTTAGTAATAGGATTTAATAATCAATATACGTATAGGTAGATATATAAAGCGAAAATTAATAACGAATATATATTTTCTATTTTGAGACTAGCCAAGCTTACTCTTTTTATAGTTATAAATCACTCAGTTCTGCTTGCGATGCCAATTTCTTTTAACTTAGAGACACTCCGCGCTGTTTTTTTAGTTAAAAGCTATCTATCGTTTAAATAAAAAGTAAGAGTATGCAAAATTAAGTAACGGTTTATTAAATTTTTGAAAAAAAAAGTAACAAATTCAATATAAAAAAGTGTTAAATTTTTTTATTTTAATAACTACAACATGAGATATTAAAAAATAAAGTTTTTAATACTTTTTTTTCAAAAGACATTTTGATCAATTAATAATTGAACGGAGTGTCTGAACACTAGATTCCCTCTGCCTACCCTGCTGTGTGCGGGATACAGCGTGAAGCTGATTTATTTTTTTTAATAATTGAAGCAAAAAGGAAAAATATGAAGGAAAATAGAAACCTACCAATAATCTCGTAGTAATATTTTAGAATATGTATATTAATAATTAAATAATATTTTTATTAATTTAACAATAACTTTCGATTCAATAATAATATTTATAAATCTGCGGATCGTTCAATTTATTCTATTAGAAGCTTTCGAGTACTTTTAAGTGTTTTGTAATAAATGGCTTGCGGTGGAACGACCACACCGCTATTAGTGTTCAGGTGCATAATGACAAGTTAGACTACCTGTCTAGATCTAGACCGAAAAGAACCGCAGTAAATAGATTTTCTCTTATGTCTGTAGCGTTTTTATAATATTCCTATAGAAAAAATTTAAGTTAACGGCTTTACATAGATATAAATAAAGGCATAATTATAATAATGATGTAACAAAGGCAGCAGTTCAAGAATTTAAATTTGGCATTGTATTTGATATATTATATTTTTTGTAATTATAATTTTATTCGAATTAACAGCAAATAAACCTTATAATATAGTTAAATTGTAAGGTTTTATGTAACCAAACGTTAACACTATTGTATTAGGGAAGAGCCAACATGTCGCTTCTCGTCTCAAGATAAGGTGAAAGATTAAAATACTGTTTCCTTAAGGTTTAAACTGTCATCGCTATTTTAATAGTACCTTTATTGACATAACGAGTTATAAGAAATATGATAACAAAAAAAATATGTTTATAATAAAATATTTTATGAATATATGCTTTTTTTTCTAAACTCAAAAATTCACATAGTAAAAATTTAAATAAAAACAACTTAGAAAAAATAATAGTTGCTCGAAAGGTCATAAGCAATTAGTGTAGTATCTCAATAACAGTATTTATATTACCGCAAGATGCTTATTCGTGACGCTTTATCTCGTGGCTAGCGTACTTTGTCCCAATTACATTGCATCTACGTATTTGTTTCGTAAGAAAAATTCAATCACGACATGTCAAATGTCAAAGTTCTAAACTTAAAAATTTAAAATCTTAATAATTGTTACCGTTGAATATTATAGTATTTGAATAAATAATGAAAATTACAAATCTCTGGATCTTTTCGCAACTTTAACCTAGTTTCTGATGATTTTTTAAAATTTGAATCCTAGTTTCGCTAATATTTATAACGAATGCGATAGAATCGTGTCACGAGTACAGACGTATAAAAACAACTTGAGACGTGTTACCTTGAGTGATTTAAATACTATTTTAACTTTCATACTTCACGGCCATATCTCAGAGCTTTGGAATTATCTATCTATCTTTAGACAAAAGCCTTCGGGTCAAGGATGCTCAAATTGGACGTCTGCCAAGATTTTTACATCGCTTTATTTTATCTGTGGCGAATAAAAATAATGGCGCCATTTTTTTGATATACATATGTATGAAGTTGCCAAATGTCAAATATTTTTCTAATTTAATACCTGTAATTTATATTGACATTTAGGTAATACATTTAACTAATAGTGTTCTAAAATTTTAAAAACAATAGTATTGTTAAACTACCACAAAGTAAATCTTACTTTAAAATAGTTTGTTGCCATTTTAATGTCAAGGATAACATCAGACTCAACACGACGCGACGCTGTACTGAACAACCTTACAGGTTGGTTCCTTTCAATAAATAAATAATAAACAAAATATATATAATTTTAAATTGAACGTATAATAATTTTGTGGCCAATACGATAAATTTTATTTAATTATAAAAACTGAATAGTGTATGTCAATAAATATATTTTTTCATCATTTAAAGAGCTTAATTGTGTTTTTTATGTTTTTGTGTATACAAAATATCACTTTCAATTTTCGATTCGTAAAACAAATGACTAACTGACCGATATACCGTTAGATGGTCTCACTTTACACAGAAACAAAATTCTTTCTCATGACAATGACGTGAACATTGTTTTGAAGTAGGTTAAGTCTAAATGACATATAGAACATAATAATAAATATAAATCAGCTTCACGCTGCATCCCGCATACAGCGTGAAGCTGAAGGCAGAGGGAACCTAGCGTTAAAATACTCAATTCCCCATTAAAAAAATAAATATAATAATTTAAATTCCAATTAAGTATACTGTACCTACGTAGATTCTAGTGATAATCTTGCGTGAAGACACGCCGTTCTCCACCTGAAGCTCAATTTTCGTGACACTGCGTATTGAGCGGCGGTACTGTATATTTTAAATTATTTTTTAATGTTATGCTTCTAGTTTCTTGTATATTAAAAAGTAAATTAAAACAATTCTGATAAATGTTGCCATTTAAATATGCTGAAGGTTATCAAGATGCTTAAATGCACTAAGGAAAGTGAGACGGCGTAGCAATTGTTTTACTATTTATCGAAGAAAATATTTATATTAATTACTTATTTAAAACACGACGATGACAAAATGATAAAAAATACTAACAGCATTATTAAATATTTTAAAATTGTAATAAAAACAAATTTTAAATATCACCTGTTTATGTTTACGACTATAAGACAACTAGATGTTTCACAAATATCATTGTTCGAAGTGAAAACAGCACTGCCTCTTGCAATATTAAAATATGCAATGAAAGTGTTTATAGGTAGCCTTTAACATTCAAAATCACATTAAAATTTTACGTTGCCATATCCATACATATGGATTATTAACTTTTTAGAAACTAAAAGTTATTCAGATATTTTTACGTAATCAAAATATTTGTAATAATTTACAATAACTAATTACTATACGATGGAAAGTCGCAGTTGAAAGAAAGTGGTGAAGATAGTTTTGTTTTGTTCATAATAATTCTCTCATTTTCAAGATGTATGAGTTAGGATATCTTTTAATAAATATTAAGGTATCGACGATGCAGTGATCAATGTAGTGACGAATGCATCGACATGCGCAGTCAAACAAAAGCGCGACAGACCGGATGGGACGGTCGCCAGATGAACCGTAAGAAACGAAACGAGTTCTACTTGAACATTATATTTGTAAAAAGCTTCACGCTGTATCCCGCACACAGCAGGGTAGGCAGAGGGAACCTAGTGTTAAGACACTCCGTTCCCCACTTTCTGCCGAATTCTGGAGGCATTGCGTGTTGAGTGGCAGAACTCAACGCCGCGCTTAACCTCGACACCAGAGCGAAGAAATGGAAATATAAATTTAAGTAAATATTTCATCTCCTCGAGTGGGGATCAAATCCACAACCAGTCGGTTTTGCAGTCACACCTCGTGCTGCTGCGCCACGACCGGCCTCAATCATTATATTTGTAATTAAAAGAAATTGATGGCGGTTGGTATATTTTGCTATTTAATTTTATAAAGTTTGCTTTTATAATGTTTACTGTGTTTCCACTAAGCATAACTAAAAATTTGCAAATCTTTATTAACTTCAGTTTGTGAAGATTTGCAAATTTTTAGTTCTGCATGCTATAGTTTTTACTAAGTCTAAGTAAAATAGTATTAAGCTACTGTATTCTCAATATAAATATTATAAATAGAATTTCAGTCTAACAACAGTCAAAGCATTAAGTATGTGCGCGACAAATGGACGAATAACCCAATTTCTACTTTTTAGTTTATTGTTTAAAAAATTTTTTTGTTAAAAATTATCCTTCAAGTTGATTTGGTTTTCAATTAACATCTTTTTGTCTAATAGTATTATAAAGACCTCACATGGGTATGAAAAATGCAATTTAATGAAATCCTCCTATAAAATTTTAAGACCCTTATAAAATGTTAGTTTATACTTTCTTTACTTTTTACTTATCACACGTATAACAATAAATTAAAAAAAATAACTAGTCCACAAACGAACAACAAAGTTATGTTACGTAAGAAAATTTGTAACATAATTCTTTCACATAACAACTACAAGATGCGCCGCAATCTGAATTTTTCACATAATAATGTTATTAGCATAACTTTCGATTACATTTGCTTTAATACATGCAAAATAATTAATTTTTTTTTCTTGTAATAAGATGCTTCCGCGATCCGAGATAAGAGATTCCCAGGTTATATTCTAATTATATTGCGAACGTTGGAAACAATGCCGTGTTGTACGCAAGACTTTTAGCCAATAGTCTTAATGTGCTGTTAACTAGTTTGTGAAATTTAGATTTTCCCATTGATTTATGGATTTTAAAATGCAATTTGTTTAGCGTTTTCAAGGTGAACGTGAAGAAAGATTGGTTCATAAATGTTAAAGTTCGAAGGTTAGAGTATTAGTCAAGTGAAATATTAAAGAGGCCGTCGTGCGAGTTTAAACCAGTCGGTTGTCGGTTTGATTCCCACTCGTGGTAATGAAATATTTAATATTTTTATTTTCTCGCTCTAAAGCCCGCCGGCGTTGAGTTTCGCCAGTTAACACGCAAAGTGGTTTTATTAACACTACTCGTCTGCCTACCCTGCTACAGTACTATACTAGCTAGAAATATAATAAAAAAGACATATTTATAAAACACACCATTAATGGCACTAGAGGAAAGTCACGTAGAAAACGAGGATGCTTCAGGGGACATGTACGTAAGGGCTTGATGATAGTGGATAAAGCTAAAGAGATATACGACACGACGTGACAGCAGCGTTTTGCACGTTGTTATGTTATCCTTCTAAGGGTGACGGGTGAAAAATGATAAAAAATAAATTAAAAATTAAAATCAGCTTTACGCTGTATCCCGCACACAGCAGGGTAGGCAGAGGGAACCTAGTGTTAAGACTCTGTTCCTTACTTTCTGCTGAATTCTGGAGGCATTGCGTGTTGAGTGGCAGAACTCAACTCCGCGCTTAACCTCGACACCAGAGTGAAGAAATGGAAATAAAAATTTAAGTAAATATTTCATCTCCTCGAGTGGGAATCGAACCCACAACCAGTCGGTTTTACAGTCACACCTCGTGCCGCTGCGCCACGACTGGCCTCAAAATTATAAAAAATAACTTGAGCTAAACACGGTAACATTTTAACAGACAGTCTATAATTTAATTTCGCCTAACAAATTAACTCATTATACGACTATACTTATTGTTACATTATATTTGCCCCCCTATACCAAATGGCTTTTATAATTGCATATCCAGTATATGACATAAACATTAAAAAACTCTGTATACTCCCTCGAACCAGTGTGCAAACTTTGTTATACGTTAAAGCGAATTCCGAGCGTGGGTCGTATATCTAGTTGTCAAAAGCGAAATGTCATTGGAAGCCTTTCATCCTTTCATTAAACGTACGAACAGAAATAGCGTATTTTATTAATCAACTTCACGCTAAAGGTCGCGTCTCAAAGATTGACGCAGTTAACGTGATATTGAAAATTCTAGGGTCTTATGACGTCATTACCTACATACATGTGAGAAAGTAGACTTTTTCGCAAATTTAATTTCAATTATCAATGTGACTTTTTCTGTTTTTTTTAAATTGTTATATTTGTTGGGTTGAAATGTTCTTGAAAAACAATAATTCTGAGTTGAAATGCCACTCAGGGAAATGTTTATATTTTAAACATTTTATATTCCTGGTGTATTTAAAGTTGGTGCGGCATTTGTGACCTCTTGGTGCAAAAGCAAATAACGCTATGGCATTTTGCTAGTTTTTCTCCGTCTTCCATACAAAATGCTGATGGATATAATAGAAATTTGATTTACAGAATCTTAAAAATTAAAATGAAATTTTAAAAGTTTAAAATACTGAAATTATAGAGCGTTACATTTTGTACATAAACTTTTAAAGATTTATGTTTATTCAGCCGTTACTAATATTCATCGTCCTACTCAATGTTTACATATGACAATATTTATGTACGGTTTGGCATTTCCACCGGAGTACTCCCTAGGGTTAGGGCGCATGCGGGAACCGAGGCCACCCTCCAAAACCAATATGGCGACGAGCGCCACGGGCTAAGCACGCGCCTTGTATTTACAACGCTTTGCGCTAAAATATATTTTTTGTGGCATACCGAAACAAAAAAATGGCCGTTTTGTTATAATTTGCTCAGTTTTGCTTCTTTTCGTGTGTAAATAGTATATGTTAATTTTGAACCGTTGTCGCGCGTTGACGCAGTGCGATCATATGTGCCGTAGACGAAACGAATAAATCACAGGTCAATGTCGTCGCGCGTTGTTTAGATACGTCATTTTCGCGCTTAACGTGGCGTGTGCTCTACAAACATTCTATATTATTTATGTGAACCAATTTAAGAAGAAAATATAGTTTAACGCTCTGGTTGCTCGTTCTCATTGTTGGTTGTTTAATTTACTTCGCGTATCATTTGAACAAGCATTAAGTGTTGATTAACGAGTAAAATTGTTATTGGAAATTGTACTGTTACAAATAAAAGAGGATTTTTTAAAGAAGGAGTGTTAAAAATCAGTCAAGCTGCGTCGTTCGAGGGTATCCCCTGCGGCGTTCCTGTTCGGCACGCGGCCGGTCTCCGGACTGGTCGAGCCGGTCAGGAGCCCCGAGGAGCCGGCGTTGGACGTCGCGCAAGACAAATCTTTCTGGGGCAGCGTTGCGACTGCAATGACAAGTAAAATTGCATTTTTGTTCAAATGTATTGTGAGCTGTGAGCGACCTTCTCCTTGAGCCGGTTTCCGATTTAAAAGAAAGTTGCAAAATACAATCTTTAGAATTTTAACGGAATTTCATTGCTGCTTGTTACCCAACAGGGTGTTTTTTAAATAAATCATTTTAATTAAGGCAATTTTGAGTAAATAACTCGTTCTGTAAAAATATAATGAGTTAATTAAAATATTTTATTTATGGTAAATAGTGTTATAAATATTTATATTATTAAAATAACTATACAACAGTACTATGAATTTTGTAAATTATCCACTTCACTGTTGTTTCCTGGTTATAATATAACTTAAGGGGACTGAACTGACTTACTGGATCGATTATATTGAGTCATCCATCCACAAGGGGTAACCCCTTTATTATTTCTTGGATAACGAAATCAAATTCTTCCTTATGTTCATAATCTACGGAAATATAAACAATAAATTGCTGTTAATGTTGTTGGAAACTGAATGTAATGTGGACATTAAAATATAATCTTGCCATCTTCCGTCCTGAAGTTATACTTTGAACTAATTGAATGTTAGTTAATGGTTATTGAGAGGTAAAATTAGGTTGTTTTAGTAATCATTGTAATTATTACAATATTTCTATTTATTTTAGTGCGCAGTGTGATAGTGTTTCACTGTAAATACTAGGTTGGGAGTTCGATCTCCACCAATGTGGTAAATAAATTGTTTTATTTTCCCTCTTTGGCAACAATCGCGGCGTCAAGTTGCTCCACACAACCCACAATGTTTGAAATTGAATTCAGACGTAAAACCGAGAGTTGGAGAGTAGAAATGTCTTGACACTGGGTTTTTTTTTGTCTGTGCTACGTGAGAAAAATATGATGTTGCGTTACCTCTACTGTATGAAAATATAGCATTATGTTATTTTATTAAGAAACATTTAGGAATCTTATTGATACTTCCATACAATATAAATGTTTTTTCACGTTTTTTTCCATTTTCTCGCATAGCAGCATAAGCAGGCAGGATAACCTAACGTTAAGACATTCTGTTTCGAACGAACCGCCCATTTTTCGAGACATTATGTTGGGTGGCCAAACTTGACGCCGCCCTTCGTCTGGTAACTAGAGCGAAGAAATGAGAATAAATCATTGTCTGGAAACAAACCCGCAAGCGTCGATGTGCCGCTATGCCACGACAGTATCATATAAAATTTATAAGTAAACAAACATACAAACCACGAATTTTGAACTCAAGAAAACAAGAACAATCAAGAACAATCTTTTGTCAAGAGTCTCTAGACAAAAGATATTAGGCACTTTAAATGTAATTTAGTGCTTCAATATCAAAGTTTCATTACGGTGGCGTGTGCAATTGGAACATTAGCGACGGTCTCGTTTGCTCTCAGGTTTTAGATGTACCAGGCTACGTCTACTGTGCTTAAATACATTAGGGACGTGACTGTCCCGTTTGTTCCTAGCGTGACCTGAAATGACTGCTGGATAGTGGATTTACGTTCTAAAATGATTGAAAGATTACGATTTTGGAAATTGCCTTAAAATAAAAGAATAACATAGATAATTTGATAATTGCCAATAAGATAATTCCAATATCTTATGATGGATTTTCGCGATTACTATGCATTTTAAATGAAACTCTTTAACCGAATTAGGCGGTTAATTCAGTTAAAGAGTTTAGTTCAAAAAGCTGATTATATCTTATATTTTACGTCTTCTTTGGAACACTCGAAAACTACACTACACACACACTACACTACACTTCGAAAAGTAGGAGGATTAGTATAGATAGTGAAAATGAAGAACAAAACTATCCAATTATCACTGGCCAATTACCATCTACTTCAAAAAAAGGGGAAAATTACTATAATAAGTAAAAGTTAAATTGAAATACTATTTTGAAAGTTAATACATACATATATATATTTAATATATTCAGAATAAATATAGCACACTCACTCAAATTCAGAGCGGTGCAGGTTTATTTATGGTTGCAGTAGGAATCTCCACGTCCCGCCTACCCTTACCCGCCCCTGCATCGCGGAAACGACGTACGAGAGCCAGTGTCGTAATTAGGTTAAAGTGGCAAAGCATATGTGGAAAAGCGAGAGTTAACTGTAAAGTTTGTTTTAATATGTTTCACATTGGTTTTATTTAATGTATTTAGTTCAAAATTTTGTGTATTATAATAAGATTATTTTAGTATTTATTTTTTGTTTGTTTAAAAGTAGTAAAACTGATGATATTGTACACATTAGGTTCGTACCTAAAAATTCGTTTAATAATAATTATTTTATAACATATTTAAATTTTAATATATTGATTCTAGAAATAAGGCTGTGAGGTGTTAATTATATGTGTGTATGATATCAAATTCAGGAAAAGCTTTTAAAGATCTTATATGAGAGGCCAGTCATTGGGGTACAAGCATGCGACTGTAAACGCGACCGGTTGTGGGTTCGATTCCCACTCGAGGAAATGATATATTTAATATTTTTATTTCTTCGCTCTAGTAACGAAGCAAAGCGCTGCGTTTATAACTGTGAAATATAAATAATAGACGCTTACTAACTGTGCTATAATAGAAACACAGTATAATTTATGTTAATTAAAACGTTCATGATATAAATGAAATCAGCAAAATTGCCAACTTGCGTTAGAAATGTCAGGGTTCGGCTTAATTTACGTCAGCTATCCTTCTTCAGTATAAAAATAGCGACGACCTTTGCTCGTTTAAGCACGTCAACTTTCTTGTATTCTGTTTCAAAGTGATAAATGGGAAATCTTACATATTTTGTAGTTAATCATTTTTAAAAGAATATTTCGCAATGTAAATTTATTTAAGTTACTTTATATTAGCATAGTAACGGATAGGTAGTGAGAAACGGAAGGTTCTGACACTATATTTCGTCTTTCTTTGCTATGAAAGATGCGTGAAGCTGAGAGAATGCTAGATAGAAGTAGCGAATTTCTTCTTCGATTAGTTCATTCATGTTATAATTATTAGTGGTTATTCCACCAGACCAGTCGAAGATTTATCCTAATATATACTTAAATAATTATAGAGTATATGAATTGGCAACGTCGAGTTCCGCTACTCAGCAACCATTGTCTCAGTTAGGGTAGAAAGAGGAGAATAAAGTGCTCTTGACACTGGGTTCTCTTTATAAAAAAACCTATTTTATTATGAATGATTAATTGTTTGATTATGTAATACAAAAATTAAATTAAATTAAATTAGCTTCACGCTGTATCCCGCACACAGCAGGGTAGGCAGAGGGAACCTAGTGTTAAGACACTCCGTTCCCCACTTTCTGCCGAATTCTGGAGGCATTGCGTGTTGAGTGGCAGAACTCAACGCCGCGCTTAACCTCGACACCAGAGCGAAGAAATGGAAATATAAATTTAAGTAAATATTTCATCTCCTCGAGTGGGGATCGAACCCACAACCAGTCGATTTTGCAGTCACACCTCGTGCCGCTGCGCCACGACCGGCCTCTACTTTTAATAATATTTGTATTATGTAATACAAATATTATTAAATACGTAAATTATATGTTAATAAAAATCAACAGAATGTTTCTTGATTTAAAATATGACTGAATTCATTAACATAAATATATTATTGTTGACTCGGGAGATAATGGAAAAACTTATTTCCCTCGTGCAAACATCGCATGTTATTTTTATCTAACATTTCAATTGGAAGTGTTGATAGTATATGATGAAATGTGTGATTTACTATAGCATTTTTTATCAGAACTAGCAAGGTTTATTTTACTTTAAATATAAAATAACTTATAGGAATTGAATTTTGCTAAATAAATAAAATTAAGAGGTTAGTCGTGGCGCAGGGGCACAAGCGTGCGACTATAAACGCGACAGGCTGCGGGTTCGTTTTCTCGCTCATGTAATCAAAGCAAAGCATGGTTTCGAGTTCCGCCACCCATCACACAATATTTTAAAAAATGGCAGCTGCTGCCGTTCGAAATTGCCAAAATGAGGTTTTTATACACTACGTTCCCTATGCCTACATTTGTGAGGCTAAGAAGAAGTAAATATTTTTACTAACTTAAATACATTGCATCTGGCGACACCCAACGTCGCTTTATATAAGAACACAAGAGAAATAAAAATATTTTTGAAAACTATTTATATTATATATTAACCCGAATTAAAATCGAATCCACGGTCCATCGCGTGTATAAATTCAATTTACTTCTTCCTCAACGATGAACGTCACTAACTATTGTACTACCGGGATAATTCAAACACAACACTATTTTATCATATAACAGCAGAACATTGCTCAGTTGACATAAACCCAAGGTACACTGCGACTGGCGCTTATCTACTCATAGACCTAAATTCCAAGGTTTTCCACTTACAGGCAGTCCGGTAGTTAAGTTAACGTGACTCAGAATGGTCAGTGGAGCGAAACGTTCATAAAAATTATATGTGCATATTTTGTAATGTATTTTATAATTTTGTCTTAGGAAGTGAGAAGTAAATTTTAATTAAATGATTTAAAAGTTATTTTTACTCTTACGTTAGTTTTTTAACAAGTCGAAGTTGTAATTTAAAGAGAGTATAGATCTAAATGTTTAGAAAAATAAAATACGTCGTTGACATTCGGTACTTAGCTTAAGAACAGTGTCTATACACTAGGTTATCTTTACTTACCTTGCCTTACGTGGAATACGAAGAAAAGCTAAAGTATAGATAGATATATGTTGTATAACATTTTTGTAATTTATATTTGTAGAATTTATATCTGTCTTTTTACCATGTTCATTTTAATTTTTGTGTTTTCTTTTAATTAGTAGAACAGAACATGGAACATCATTAAGGTGCCTTAATACGTCTAAATAATAAATAATGATTGTAAGTAAAAATAAATAACTTGAAAATATATTTTTTTCAGAAAAAAATTAAACATGTTGTTCAAGAACAATAAAGTTAATAACAACATCTAAAAATTCCTTTGATGTATATCAAAAAATAATAATATTATTAACTTGAAATAATATTTGTCCCTTGTTCAGCCTTTAAATAATAATAGCTTTCTTTGAACAGAAGTTTTAAATATCAAACGTTAATTCCAAGAGCAAAGTCTTCACTTTTGTGTCAATCTTTCTCTAATTGTGCGGAAAATGCTTTATTTAAAAAAAAACAATACGAATGTCGACTTGTTATAAGCCATTGTTTTCAATGTACTAGTTAATTGCCAGCTTTTTCACATTGTTTCATGTTAAACATTCATTTGTAACTCGTTTTTAAAATGTATTCTATTCTTTTTAAGATGGAAGTTGCAATAACCTTCCTTCCTATTAGAAATGTCACTGGTTTAATTCCAAACTTAGTCAAATGTCAATTATTTAAATTATTAATAATCTCTTACCATTATTCGCATAAAAGAACTGCTCTACAATCAATCGAATAAAATTAAATCACAACAACATTTTCGTAAAAATTAACGAATCAAATTCGATCTTGAATTTATTCCACACTATCTAACGCTAACTTATATCTTAATTTACACCAGTAAAGGCTATCAAAACAAAAATTAATATTACAGCACAATTTTCCATTGTTCTACTAAAGCATGTTTATTAACTATTACTATTCTTCTTTGTGATTGCTGACTGGTAAGCTTATCTTAACAAGCCAGCAATACACGATATCTTTATATTAAATCATTATAAATTATTTTATACAATTTTGGTAAAGAATATCAATTTTAATGTATAACATAGTTGCAATGATATTTCTTGTAATATCTGTTGTAGTTTTGGCACAAAACCGCCTATTACCTACCGCTATTCTACAAATAATAATCAAAATTCTTGTTATGAATTAAAACTGTTTACAATATAAAATATTTTAATTACTCTCTCGTAATAAATGTAAAAAAAATCTAAAGTCGTCATTCGACTATTGATTATTTCGAATCATGGGTCTACTTTTCTCGTATGACATAAACTAGCATGCTAGAAATACGTGCTTCAACAATAATCTCTTCCGTATTGTGAAGTACCTTGTGAAGTACCTTTGCTTGGACCCGTAGCCACTGACGGCCTGGACCCTTATCCCGTTATTGGTATATGTCTTATATTTATAAAAATATTTTTTTATTTCTATTTAAAAACGTATAATCTGAATTGAATAAAATATAAGTGATCTTTGAACAATATAAATGATGTAACTTATTTATTTATTGTAACCTAGTTGAATAAAGGTAGGTTAGGCACAGAAGGACGGGGAAAGTGAAACGATTGCGCAAGAATTGATGGTTTGTTGTATTAAACTAGTTCATACATGGCATTCATATTTTGACATAGAGTAATGTGTCGTTTCTAAACCAATTGTATGGATGTATACAGGGTTTGGAAGAAAAATTATGATGGACCAGCTATTACTCTGCGGTCTGTAATTTATAAGGTATATTTCAAAATACTTATACTTTAAGTAATAATGGTAATTGATGTGTAAAAATCGATATTTAATTGATCGATTTGATTAATGTTCTTTTTAAATAAATTTATGTTTAAATGAGGATTTGAAAAAATATTTTTATATTGCTAGGTATTGTTTATAAAATATTGTTGCTTAAAATCCCACTCGGCGCGATGTTGGTATTTACTATGCAGAGGAAATTAAAATATTACCTAAATATTTCAATTTCCCAAGTGGGATTCGAATCCAGAAACTGTCGCGTTTGTAGTCGTACGCTTATGCTTCTTCGCCTCGAAAAGCCTCAGTCTGGACTGGCATATCCATTTTTTTATTCAAAGTATGTTTAATAGATTAAGCCAAGTTAAATGATAATAAACTTTTACTTTAACATTTCTACTTTCAGTAAGTCGTTTGAAAATAAATTTTAGTGAGTTTTGACAGCAATGTTACAATTTTATGTTTCTTTTGGCAATAAATAAGCGTGACCATATTTTCTTTTTTGTTCCACAGAAAAATATTGTCTTTTCGTTTTCATTTTCTTAGAAGTTGTTGTATTTATTGTGAGAGTTTGGTGTTTTATTAGTTCGTAGTCTGTTTCATTTTGTAATTTTGAAACAATTATATGTTTTCAAAGAAAGTATCGTAATTGGGGCGCGTTAAAACAATAACACAATATATTTATACCTATTTAGAAAATTGGTTATCTATTTTGTATATTTAACTTCATGTATCCCTTACATGGGTAGGCAGGGGAAACTTGATATTAAGACACTTCCGTTCCTCACTTTCCGAAGAATTCTCGAGGCATTACGCGTAGGGTAGCGGAACTCAACGCAGGGCGCTAACTAAAGCGAAGAAATGAAAATATTTAATATTTCATTTCTCCAAGTGGGAATCGAACCCACAATCGCCGCGTTTACAGTATTACTTAATATTTTAATTATTAACAACTAAAATTAAATCAAAATGAAATCAGCTTCACGCTGTATCCCGCACACAGCAGGGTAGGCAGAGGGAACCTAGTGTTAAGACACTGCGTTCCCCACTTTCTGCCGAATTCTGGAGGCATTGCGTGTTGAGTGGCACAACTCAACGACGCGCTTAACCTCGACACCAGAGCGAAGAAATGGAAATATAAATTTAAGTAAATATCTCCTCGAGTGGGGATCGAACCCACAACCAGTCGGTTTTACAGTCACACTTCGTGCCACTGCGCGACTACTGGCCAATTACATGCTTAGAAATAGACCAATACCATCTTTATCTTAATTTAGTCAGTTAAAGAGTGGCGTTAGTCTCTACTCTAAAGGATATCTCCAAAATAGCGGAAGGAATCTCTTAAAAAAATGTAGTGTACATTTTCCTTTTTTTAGTTTGCATGCGGAGAAAACGTAACACAAGTCATCTTAGTAACGCCTCCTATATACACTAGAAATTCACTATCGGTAGTTCTAGATAGACTATTATCATTTAGATAACCAAATATATGTTTTTTACAAAATATTATATTATATATTTATTATTGTTACAGCAACAAGCGGGTCGGGTAGCGGGCCGGGCGGCGGCGACATGCGCCGGGGCGAAGTCACGCCGCACGCGCCACCGCAACGACGCCTCATCAAAGTTGACTTTGATAATTTGGAGGTGAGTTTTTATTACTTTACATAAATATTTTTTATTTTACTTATGTAAAAAGTTGTAATACCCTTTCAACGCGGTTCTGTCTTATAAGGAGCGGCTGTAGATTCAAATGTCAATTGGAGAGATTATGTTCATAATAAAGATTAGTCATACTTAAACTTAAGATAAAAATATGTTCGTGCGTAAGGCAATATGACGTAAAATGCATTTCCCGGCGTCAAACAAAAAGTATGTGCAATACTGGTGTAGTGATTTCATAGTTAATTTGAGATTATTTTCCTTTGCAACTTGAAAAAATTGATAACGATCTAACATTGATAATTCGTTGGTGGTGTACGATGGCCTAGCCTTTGATATCAGTACTAAATGATAAAGATTTTGGTAATAAATAAGTATTCCCGCGCCTAATTAGTTGAAAATTATTAAGATTAAAAAGTACCTTGATATACTAGCAGAATCTTAGAATAGAATCAAATATTGCAGATAGGTCCTAGTGTAGGAAATACATATTATGAAAAATCTGTAACTTGATATATGTAATATTTTATGTGGTAATCAGTCATACTTCATTAATTATAAGATATTGCCTAATATAAACATATGTTACTACAGTAGGTGTTTGAAATGCCTAACATAATGTTTACACGTTGTATTGCTTATTGTCGTTATTACAATAATTATACAATAACAAAAAATGCTTTCTTATTTCATAGGAATTTTGTATTAAATATAAGTTTATTTGTTTATTAAACTGTTATTAATTTATGTTAATTTATACTATAATTATATACTTTATTATTTTTTATTTTTTATATTTAGTAATCTTAAATATAGAATAGAAATTACCATTTTTAATACTGCATATCTATACTTTTCATTCGTTTTTTTTTTCAAATATTGCGTTTTTTTTTATAAAAATAGCCAATAGCGAGTTATATAATGTCTCTTTTTATCCTAATCGAGAGAGGTTCAACCTACAATCGTCATAAATACTACAAAAATACCTTTTCTTATACTTTAAATTCAAACATTGTAAATAATTATCTAAGTATACTAAATCGTTAGTTAATTGTTTTCTATAAATGCAGTGTTTATAGATTTCACGCAACACCGACCAAATAAACTAAGAATGAGGTTAAATTGAATTACGTTCCCAAATTTTATTTACTTTCGTGTATGTGGAAATTTGTTTAATATTTCTAATGGGATGAAATTCAGCAGTTTTTTTTATTGTATTAATAAAAGTGTAACCAATTTTTCTTATTTATTAAGTTAAGGACATAGGATTTATTAAAGTTTAAGGCATTTAAGAAATATGATGTATAAAAATATATTCCTTACCAGGTGTGAACTATGACTTATTTTACGAAAATACGTCAAAAAAGTTAATGTTTCAAATTTAACTCTTTTATAAAAACAAAATTATCTGAAAACATTAAAAAAATGCACAAAAAATCTGCACGACGACCACTTATTTATATATTGTATAATTTCTAAAGAGGAGTACGAAAGGAACGAAACTCCAAAATCGTTTCGTATTTGTACGCACCAACTGCTAACCTCCTACATCGATCAATCAAATAAAAATTACTCCACTTTTTATTTCTGCTTCGCCCCGGGCTGTAGGTCGCAGCCAGTAGAAGGCCTTTTAGAACTGTTATATAAAACATTCTAGTTTATTTTGTTAAAAAGAAAATATTGTAGGAAACATTTTTTTTTTTCATTTAATATTTTTAAAGAAACTAGTTCGCAAACTGGTACTGGTATTGAATAGGAAAATAATTATTTATGGAACATATGAACGTTTTATATAATAAAATATTTTCTTAATTAATACAACTTCAAGTTATAAACACAGGAAATGTATAAATCAGTACAGACTTGACTTATAGTATTTATATCTGTACCTGTTTTTCTTAATTTCGTTTTTAGCCTATCACTATCAAATCATTCGAGTCAAAGTCGATCGGAGTAAATTTCAAGCCTATAACAAAAAATGCATGCGCCTTGGTTCGTGTCGATGACTTATCGGAACTGCCAGTGTTGCTCGATATAAGTGTTTGTTAGCTCTATATTAACTCTTTTAATTGCAAATGATACTGCTTCATACTAGAAATATTAAGGGAATAAATACATTTTACTCTATAACCTGATATTACATATTAAACTGTTTATTTTTACTCATTTTCTTTGTTTTATGGTATAAGCAAAGAGAACTAAGTAAAAATTGAGGCTGTCGTGGCGCAGGGGCACATAGGTGCGACTGTTAATACGACGGTTGTGGGTTGGATTCCCACTCTTGTGAATGAAATGTTTAATATTTTCATTTCCTCGCTCTAGTGACGAGGTTAAACGCGCCAGTGGATTCCGCCACTCAACGCGCGATTCCTCCAGAATTCTGCAGAAAGTGGGGAAAACGGGTAATGTGTTGTAATGGGAACGGAGTGTCTTAACACTAGGTTTTCAGGTTACCTCTGCCTCCCCTGCTAAATGCAGGGTACAGCGTGAAGTCAAAAGAAACTAAGTAAAAGAACACTATAGTCTCTTCTTTCTGCTTTATTAGAGATTGCATGCTTGACTAGGGAAAATATTTTTTGAATTAATATTTTACAAAAAAATATTCTAATTGGATTATCATGTGTGTAGTTAATCGTCACAACGGTGCTACTAATGATATAAATATAAAATTCTATTTGAATTTGTACGCAAATAAAAAAAAGACAGCTTTTATGCTGATGCTATTGTCTTTATTGGCATACTTTTATTGTCATATTACACGCAACATTGGCTGCGCTTTAAACATATTATTACGTATTTACCACTTAAAAACAAATATATAAAGTAATTTTTACTGTTATCGGCCGTTCTTATCATTTTTATGTTACTTTTATAAACTTAGGTGTTCCAAATGATTGGGAACATTACGCAACGATCTAAAAGTATTGTGTGTTTAACGGTAACGGTATAAGAACATCCTGTAGAAAGTAAACTGTTACAGTTGAACAAACACTTTTTACAAGGCTTCAGTGACCTAGTATTGTATATGGTGTTAAAATATGTTTTTTTTTTCAAACAGGCGTTAGTGAGTACTTTTGAATCATCTAATAAATGTAAATCTTCTACCAGCTCGAAAGACAGTTTTTTTTGGGTAGAATTGGCAAGAAACTTAACAGTTGGTCTTTTCAAGATCAATGTTACAATTTTATTATTACATAAAAAATTACACACCAGTGTATTTTCATAACGTTTTAGTGCGCTTGTTTCTTCCGCGTTTCCTTTTCCTTACATTAAATTTGTTGATTTGTTCAAAAACATCGATATAATATTCCGTTTTACAGTCACACTTTGTGTCCCTGCGCCACCATTGGCCTCTTTGACTTTACATTAAATTTATCTAAATAGAATAGCTGAACTCAATAAACAATTACTCTCAGTATTTCGGGAGGTCACTGTCCTCTTTACTGGTCACTCCGTCATAAAATTCGATTATACAATAGTAAAGAAATCCCATTATTAGAAGTAACTGTATGAGTTTTTGCGCAGCTTTATAAAAAAAAATATTTGTTAATTTGATTTCAATGGGAGTTCGTTACGTGACGCAGTATTTGTAGGTTGGGAAAATGGTTATTTAAAAACTTGTTATTTTCGCCTTAGTAAAGAAAGAAGAGAGGTCGTCAATCAACGTGTTCTTTTATATGTCTAAGTCTATAACATATTTATAAACGTGAAAAGTGAAAAACAGAGGCTTTTAACAAAATTACAATGCCACATAAAATTTTAAAACTATAAAAATGGTGAAGCCATTTTTAGTGTTCGAAAATAAGCATGCGGTTACAAACGCGATAAGTTGTAGATTCGATTCCCTCTCGCTTTGGTAACGAGGCAAAGCGGTGTTGAGTTCCGCCACTAACACGTAATGAAATAACTCCAGAATTAGGCGGAAAGTGGGGAACAGAATTGTCTTAATAAAAGTGGAGTAAGGGTAACTTCTTCTTCACACTAGATTCCCATTTTACAAAGAAATTGCAACTTATGATTATACTATGACCAACATTGCGGTAAGGTATTTAGTGCATAGGTTGTTAACCGTTGTACCCAAATGCTTGTTTTTATCAGCTTTAACTACACAAGTCAGCCTTTCACGCGATACTGAGAACGTTTTTTTTAGCTTTTAAATCATAAAGAAATATTGTAGACCTCAGTTAGTATTTTCATTTAAATCTAAATTTGTTCTATAAATATTTTTTTAACAATTTATTTTGTAGCGTTTTAGCAATTTAAATTCTAAGTGATTTTGACCATCGGTTTTGCCACTCAATCAAAAAAATACTTGTATTTAATGTAACGTAATTTACCTCTTGTCATTTCAATATTATTTTAACTTTATGCTGTAGCAAGGTAGGCAGAGGGAACCTCAACTTTGTACCGAAACATTCTTTCCGCACCGTTTCGAGCTCAACGTCGCTCTTTGTCTTGTTCCCAGAACAAGGAAAAGAAAATAATTCATTCCTCCCACTGGAAATGAACCTACGAGTATAAACGTCTTGTTTATAATTCGACGCTGTGTTGGCCTCAATGTAATTATTTAATATTTAAAATGCATTCAATACTTTACCTAAACTTCAAAGCTAAGCTTTAAACTACCTAAGCTTTAAACTTAACCGCATTAAAAGCCTTATATATTCGTCCCACGTGAAACTTTTGCCAAAGTGCAGGTAGTACTACTGTGTTAGTTTTGTGACCTCGTGACCCAGCTTTAAAATAACTTACTGTAACTGATATCCCAAACACCTTTGAACATATTATTTAATAAATAATGTCTTGGCTCGTGATGTGTCTAGTGGTTATAACCGTTTATAGTTGTGATCGTGAAGAACCCAAAATCTTTTAGAAGTGTATAAGAGACAGCAAGCGATTGGGCCACTGGTTTCGTGTAGTGGAATTGTTGAAAACGTCAGTGACAACTACCGACGCACAAATCAAGCAGGCCTACAGCAACATAGGGGACTATTATATTGATAGACAGAACTGGTAATATTTAATAATAAACTATATTTTTGCTTCCAAATATTTCCGTACCTCAAAAGGAAAAAACGGAACCCTTATATCACTTTTTCTTAGGAACGCGTGAAGGTATAAAGCTGAAATTTATATCAAATACTCAGGTCTACTGTCCCTTGAAGCTGTGAAAAATCCAACGTCTAAACGCCAATGCAATTAAAACAAACAACCGTTTATATTATACGTTGCTGGTTATGGGTTCGATCCCTACTCAATACGCAATGCCTCCAGAATTCGGTGGAAAATGAGGAACGAAGTGTNAATTATGATATTATATTTATAATACATTTGGTACGAGTCTGTGCATCATACATATTAGTACCGTAGTACTTGACAGTTTGACTCGACCGCTGCCTTCCGAGTTCTGCACCCACATATATAGACAGAACGACGGTCGCGACACTCGGGACGACAATACACGAACTCGTCTCGATTAATATTTTATTCAAAATATATAGTTTGTATTATTCATAATTAACTATGTTATTTATGTGTATTGCCATGCATATTTTATTTTATTTATTTATTTATTTTAAACTTATACTCAAGGTACATACTGTTACATTACGTATATTGTTATATACGATCGCCGAATACGAAATGTGATTTTTAGATCGATTTTGTTTAACTGTTGATTAGTTTTTCAAAATAAACTTACTATTGATTTAATTTAATCTGTAGAAGATTTTATATTTTGAATTTTTTTTTGATATTTAAACGTAATTTGGTTTTCAAAAAAGGAGGCAAAATGAACTCAGTGCTAGACTAGTGTAATAGTTCTTTCACTAGAAAGAGAACGAGAGTCCTTCAGGGTGATTTTACAATCATTATTTTATCCAGAAAAGCTGAGGATAACCAGTTATAAATATTTTGTTGAATCCTATTTTATTTTTGCTTTTTCTCTACATTAATAGGTCCGAATAGAATAATATAAATATAGAGAAACCCTAAACGTACAATACAATAATAGGATTTCCCGTTGTATATATGTATTATAAGACTTCTTAGTGTTATTAGTTTCCGGTGCATTATAACGTTGAAACATATTTTTTGCAGTTTTTTTTTGTTTAAATTAGCATAGAAATCATTTTGTTCTATAATTTTCAGCTTTATTCTGTAACTTTATAATAAAAATCATTGCTTGAAACATCTATTGGAAAATTTAAATCCATATATAAATTGCCTAAAAGGAAAAGACTACCGTAGGTTTATAACGAGCCAAAAGAACCTGAGATAACTAACTCCAGATTTCTCATCTCTCATGATGGACACCCATTAGAAACAATACAAAATCTCTGAGTCTGACGATGTTGATAAAACGTCTTAAGGATCCGAGACTTTGCTTTACTCCCGAAGCCTAAAATACGTCCCTAAAAAAACAAAAAAAAAGCAAATTAGCTGTACTACGAAAGAAGGATTTTTTTAAATTTAAATCTCAATAAAGAATATCAGTGTCAGTGCAGCAATTCGTTATCTGCATACATAATGTATTATAACGTAAAACATTTAGAAAGTAGTACATTTGTATAGTAAAAATGGTCTTTGCTGTCACGGTTCTTCAATAGTTCATCGCGATACAATGAGGCCTTTCGTTTGAATAAAAAATATTATATTACTTATTAGTATTTCACTAAGTAAAAAAGTACAGACATTTCTACAAAACTATTAGAAAAATATCTATTAAAGTACGGATATTAGTAAATTTTATAAAAAAATCTAATTCAAAACAAAAAAAAACTAAATAATTGATTTTGACTAAGTTAACAAAAACATTGCTGTTCTCGATAATAACACCTTTTTAACTTTTAAAGACTATAAATACTTCGGTACTTTAAATAATTTCCCTAATTTCAAATTGCAATAGCTGTAACATTTTATATTAAAACAATGGTTTCCGATTACGTGACATAATGGCAATGCAGCTGACTCTTTCATGGATTTAATTGTGTAATGTTTTTGTAACAAGCATATTGGACGGCGAGCGTGCAGCTTTATGCAGTTAATTCATATTTGTTTTCGTTTAATATTTGAGGTAGGACTGGTAAAGGTATTTTCATATAGTATATTAATAAGTTTAAATTTGGCGTGTGCATGCCTGTTACGTATCTGTAACTAAATGCGATTTTTTAAGAAACTTCCCCTACTTTACGGCCAGTGTTCGACACAGAGTTGACACGACACAAAACAAAAACCGGTGTTGAGTGGCGGAACTCAACGCCGGATTTTGTCTTGTTACCAGAGCAAGGACATAAAAATAATATACGGAATAGAACCCAAAACTATGCAACTACGCCAGGAAGGCTTCTGAATACTTCTATTATAAATAATAACCAAAATTAATGTCACATTTTTTATGTATATAAAAAATTTTCTATATTAATTATTATTACGTTTAAAGAGTATCTCAATTTCCCCGTCGCGATATGTTCAATAATTTTATACAGCTTTACAAAGTTATCGATACTAGAGTCTCTTGATATGGTCTTGTCATAATACTAATTCTGTGCGCGTAATTTTATTGGAACCGACGACGCCAGACAACCTCAAAACTGAATACAATTAATGACCTAATACAGTGATTCTCAACCTGTAAGTAACGGCATTATTGTGTGCTGCAAAATTATTATTATTATAGTATATATTCTAGTCAAAACAAAATAAAAGTCACTGCAATTTTCATGTATACTCATGTGTTTCTGCGACTTAGGTATTAGGAAATGATGAATTTCATTAGATTTACCACTTTTTAATGTAATTAACTTAAAAGTTAATTAATTATTACGTATTAAGCTACTTTTCCAAGTTCAGAAATGAAAAAAATACAACAACAAATAAGACAACAAAATTGTCTCGTTACTTGTCAAAACATTAAAATTGAGGTCTTAAAACCACACATTACCATGTCAACGTATCGCGTCAAAGCTGATTGCTCATACGGACGATATAAAGGAAAGGGGACGAAAACTCTTGAAAAAACAAAATGTGCGCGCGCTTAGTGTATTGATGTCGTAGAAACATAGGGTTGTCCGTTGCTATGTTTAATTTTTTGAATTTGTTTATAAATGTTGTCAATCAATTATTTGTTAACGTCAGTACCTTTCTGCCGGTAATTTTTTTATTGTTTAATTTTTTCTGATAGAGGTAGAGAGATCATTTAAATTATATTGACATGATAAGGTAAATTTCTGCATGGTGCTAATTTTATTTTTATATATACTAAAGAAACCGTCGTGGCCCGGTCACAAGTGGTCATAATGGGAATATAAATGCGATGGTAGTGAGTACGATTCCCACTCGGTGAAATTAAGTATTTATTTTTTTCATTTTCGCGTTTTTTTATTAAAGAAAACCTAAAATGTTCTCACAACAAATATTTTTAAAACTTAAGATTAATAAATTTTTAGCCCCCGTGTTTCAACATATTTGTACCTACATACAGACATTTATATGTCTGATACTCGGATATGTCGCTAGTAGATATTAGTGCCAAGATACATTTATCAATATTGGTGCTGCGCCTGACGCAGGTCGACCCAGTTTACGTTAAATGCTCTTTATTGAATTAATGGCTTCATAAATAAGTGATATAGCGCTTTCAGTCAAGATAATATTATTAATATTTGATGATGCATTATAAAATTTTACATCAATAACGATATTTAAATTTTAAAAGGTTTTAACTTTAAAGTAATTCCTTGTCCTATTTATTTTTATATTTACTTCAACATTTTTAAACACTCAACGATGTACCGTTCAGGAAAGTTTATTGTTTTCAAATTTCGCCTTTGTAACAAGACAAAACGCGGCGTTGAGTGTAGCTACTCAACACGCAGTGTCTCGAAAATTTTGCTCGAAGTGGAGAACGAAGTGTCTTAACACTAGTAAAAAAATATATAAAACTATATAACTGTACCTACTTAGCAGCTTGTCTTAAATTTTAATTTCATAACTTTGAATCCTTACACAGTATTCTCGGCATTTAAACTAACTTACCTTTGTTCAAGTTTACTGCTACCAAAGTAGTTTGAAGCAAGTAGGCATATGTTTTAATTAAAATAGAAGCAAATGTTTTTTTTATTTAAAGGATTTAAGTTTTTATGAATATTTTGTTAATGTTAATAAAATACTAAGGGTCCTTATTTCGGCTAATGTCGATATAAAAATTATATAGTGTTGTAAAAATAAAAATAAATCAGCTTCACGCTGTATTCCGCACACTGCAGGGTAGGCAGAGGGAACCTAGTGTTAAGACACTCCGTTCCCCACTCTCTGCCGAATCTGGAAGTTGAGCCGAATCTGGGTCATTGCGTGTTGAGTGGCAGAACTCAACGCCGCGCTTTTCCTCGACACCAGAGCGAAGAAGTGGAAATATAAATTTAAGTAAATATTTCATCTCCTCGAGTGGGGATCGAACCCACAACCAGTCGGTTTTACAGTCACACTTTGTGCCCCTGCGCCACGACTGGTCTCAATATATAGTGTTGTATCGACAAAAAATAACTATCTATTGATCAAATTATATGATTTTTCTTTTATTGCTTCAAATGTAGCATAAGCACCTCAGAGATGTTAATCCCAATAGATTAACGTTCAATATTCGGACTTCAAACTGACTACTGCGCAGTTTTCCACCTTGAATGAATAATCCATCAGTTTCCGTCGTAATAACAAATTCAGTGTGTGTAAACATTTCAACTCCAATTATTCTCCAAATATAATGCCCTTTGAGCTTCATATCTTTGGAGGAACTGATTTCAATTGGCCAAGCCTTCTCTACTATATATAATGAAAATTTCTATAATTTAAATCTTTAATACTTGCTAAATGCTCGCGTAAGATTTTTAATTTATTAGATTAGACATTAATTAAACGGAAGTGAGAGGCGCCGACTTAAACAAAACTGGTTAAATCACCTAAGATTTGATAAATGTCAATTTTATGGGACATGGTTTAATTTAATCTTTATAAATTGCTTATTTTACATAAATAATAGTTATTAGTTTACATACATTTTTGGCACAAAAAAATATAATAATTTTTTATTTTTTATTTTTAAGTACTAAGCAACTTAATATTTACCTAATTAGCGCAGTTATTTCTTTCTATATTATGAAAAAAGGCCAATACACTTAAACTTAAAAGCTAAAAACAAAAGAAACTTCAGGAAAAATTTACAATTATAATTTTAAACAAGAAATCGGTTTTGGCATATTTCAAAATACTTTCCACCACAAGTCTTCTTTTTTTTAAGTTCAATATTTTAAGCATTTCGTTTACCTGATAGTACCACTTACCTACTAGCTTACCTACCACTTACTTACTAGTACACAAACTGGCAAGCTTAAACATAATTCTAACATTTTTTTTCTTTACTTAGGACGATGAAGATGAAGACGACACCGAGACTTGCGTTAGTCCGGAAACCTGTGCTCCCCAACCTTTCCCCAGGCATACAGCCCCACAACAAAATCCACCGAAACCATGGAAGAGAACGGGTAAGTCATTTCTCAGTTAAAATTTTCAATAAATCCTAATGTATAAGTACCAAAATCCCCTTTTATAAATATATTTACACGCTGAAGCGAACACGGCTTGAGGTGAAGAAGAAATTTGGGTAGATTAGCGGATGGCTTCGTGATCGCTGGCTTTTGCTATATTTTTTTAATTGTGATTGTGACTTACCCTAAAATATATAAAAAATATAAAATTATAGCTAATATTACACAACTTAATGGGTTCATTAATGTTTAATGGTATTGGATGAATTTTGATTAACATGAGTGTTTGATAATATGAGAATTTAGAATTGATAGATAAAAAAATATTCTAAAATATGCTTGGACCCAAAATTGGTCGAAAAAGTCCATTAAAATCTCTCTAAGCCCATAATAAGGTACATAAACAGACTATAATAAAGCACTTTGTCCACGCTCGCTCGGGCAGTGGAGACGCCGCGGGCGCCGCCGCGCACGCGCATCTCCCACGACGAGTACCACCAGTTCTGCGACGAAACCCTCGAATGTATGATGCATGATACCACGCTTTTAAACGCTATGTTGATTTAATATATTAATAATTTGATATTTATTATTATTGTTTTGTGAATAATATGTATTATTATTGCTTAAGCGATGTTAGAATTCAATTTAATACCATATTATTACGCTTTCAAATTATTTTTGTCATTTTATCATGATTATGACTAATATATTAAAATTTCATACATTTAGAGAGCTCCAAGAACTGTCATGTAATTACTTGTTTAATAAGTTTTATAATATTTTAAATGTTAATAATTATTATCAGTTTCAGTGTAAAGAGTAGAAAGACACTAATACTAAAATACAATTACTCAAGCTTTAATTTCTAATTATTATACAAGTATTGGAGAAAGTTTTAGTTAGTTTAAACCATTTTTTTTTTTGGATATACTTATAATGTCACAATTCCCCATAAAGTCAATGGTGGCATAAATTGACTTTATTAAAGCTTATCTAAGAGGTTTGCAATATACGATAGTTATAGGAGTCATATTGAAATCTGAAGAACATAATTATGTATATTGTAAACCTTTTTTGTATTTTTGATTAGCAAATTTGTGAAAGTGATATTATATTTTTTTTAGTTAATAATTTTTTTATAGCTTCAGTGTTTAAATTAAATACACGTGTGTTAAATATATCATTCTAATTTGTGGGGACCGAACCCCACAACCATCACATTTTCATTACAAATGACATACATTTAAACTTAAAATTTTACACATAAATAAATATCATCAATCTGTAAACTTAAAACATATTCAATGTTAGTTTTCTAGAAGTTATATTGCTTTATTTGTATTATAATAGAAAGCACCGTACCTACTATTGTTAGTGTCTTAGTGCTTTTTTTAAGCTTTACACTCTACACGAAAGTTTCTTTAATTACTTCTAAATATTATAGTCATAACATAAGTATAGACATTTACTTGACTTAAATATATCAAGTATACTAACTATCCATTCTATTAAGTTTTGCATATTTATAAACAATAAATAACCGTAAAAATAATAAATAATGTTTTTATATTTCTCAAGAAACTTTAATTCGTTAAAGTTTTTTTCATATTTCCTTTTATTATTTCTTATAAATTAATCGTAATCATCCTTCATAAGCATTATAGGCTATGGCGACGAAGCGTAGAGTTCCGCTAACCAACATATATTGTGCCTCTATATGTTTGGAAAGTAGAGAACGGAATTAATTTTCGAAAAGTTCTCTTTATCATTTTGTCACGCCTCATTTCATAAAGCACGTAACCAAAAAAAACACAAAAAATAATTAATCATTTTTATTTGCTCAAAAATCTATAAAATTTGTAAACTTATAAGAATTTATTGTTGCCAGCTGTTAAGTAATTTCGAGAAATCGTAACAACAAATATATAATAATTTTGTTGTTTATAGCGCATTTAATGTACAAGGCCATTCGAGCGTACCACTTAGAGTCGAGGCACAGCCTACAATTCTTTGCTCTCGGTAACGGTTATCGTGACCTGACACCTAAGTGTTGGACGGGTTTGCTTTATTCTGACACGATCTAGACACATTTATATTGATTACTAGGTTTGGTAAAGTCAGCTTCACGCTGTATCCCGCACACAGCAGGGTAGGCACTCCGTTCTCCACTTTCTGTCACTGATTCTGGAGGCATTGCGTGTTGAGTGGCAGAACTCAACGCCGCGCTTTGCCTCGACACCAGAGCGAAGAAATGGAAATATAAATTTAAACAAATATTTCATCTCCTCGAGTGGGGATCGAACCCACAACCAGTCGGTTTTACAGTCACACTTTGTGCCCCTGCCCTACGACTGGCCTCGATCGTTTTGGTAAAGTGGTTAGTTTTATTGCGTTAAGACCAATGGCGATATGTGCAAGTTCAATCCATAGTTGAAGTAATTTTGTACTTTTGTTGTATCCACAACATTAAAAATAATTATATTTTAATCAATTTAAAAAAAACTCCTAAAAACACATTTTTAATTATGTTATATCAATGTTTATTATCTATATACTAGATATTATGTTGTTTTTAAAACTCGTTAAGTTATTCGGTAGGTATCGCTTTGATGATGATGATTTGTCAGATGTTTCTTACAATCGGCCTTAACCTTTTATAAAGGTGGAGGGAAAGTCGGACGTGAAACGGAAGTTTTGAAATGAAGCTATTTGTTTTTATTGTTTAAGGCCTCTTTAAATGTAGCAACTTAACGGTGAAAATTGATTAGGTTTGGTCAGTTTAGTGTAAATAAGGTTTTTTATTTTAATAAACTTAATAGTAATAAGTTAGTGAATGATATAGCGAGACTAATTAGTAATGGTAGTTTGTAGGGTCCAGGTTTGATTTAGTTGCTGTTATGCGGACTTATAGTTTGCAAAATTTAAATAAAAATAATACGAAAATTTAAATGAGTCAAAGTCTTCAAACTTTGTCTTTTAAAACTTGAAATCGTAGCATTTTTAGGATGTTACGAGTTGTTATTAATAAAATAAAATTATTTAAATATATATGTTTAATAAAATTGAAAATTTTAATTGACTAGAGCGTTTAAATGGTTTCCAAAAGGTGTAGGTTCAAGTCCTTACTAAAATAAATATTTCAGTTCCTAAATGTAATATTATTATTGAAATAATTGTATATGAAAGTGCAAATTCCTTATTTATGAAACGATAAAAGATTAGTCAATGCCAAGTATTTTTATGCAGCATTAAACGGATGCTTATTATAAAACAGTTAATTATTAAGTTAATAATTCTTAAGTCATTACTGCGTCATTTGTGTGTATAAATGTATTATTTTTTTCTAAACTATGTACGTGATTTCTTTGCCGAATTTTATTCAATGCCAATATATTATATAACATTTACTTAAGTGAAGACTTTTCATGGCTATAATTTTTTTTCTTATATTTTCATATATTTTTACTTTAAATAAATAATATATTTATGATTTTTTTGTTATGAAACAAAAACTGCTTAGTTGTCACTATAGAATTGAATAATTCATCCCAATTTTGCCTTGTGAACAAGTCATATTGGAAATGGAAAAAAAATATATTACAAATACTCCTACGATTGCAAATAATAGTTTAAAATAAGCTATAATATATCATTATTACTTACTTACGAGTAACTATTAATGATATGTTATTATAGCGTTTTCTACTTACGGCATAAATATATAACGTTATAGGTAACTACTGTCAAAGAAAATAATACTTATGTATACTTAATACTACATTATCTGTATCACTCACAATGTTATTTGCTTAAAAAGCACTGATACTTTATTTAGAGCGCTTCAACCAGTTCTAGACATTTAATTTTACTTTCGTCATTAATGTTAACAGCATACCTAATGATCATGTTATAAAAATGTTATATTATAGATATTTCTGTGGATAAATAATTTAGAACGCTTATGTAGTTTAATAAAATTATCTTAGTTGTCGAATTTCTCAAAATTATTTTCGTACATATTTTTTTTATTTTTGACGATAACCAAATATGTCAATCAATATATTTAATTCATCAATATTGTTGTAGCTTACGACCTGGCGACGCAATGCCCGTCGCGGCGCGCTTCTATGCGACGACACACCGTCACACATCCGCCTTGCCCTACTATAGATGGTGCTCAATCGTTACCACATTCGAGGTAAGTCATTTTTTTTAGCTTCATCCTCCACATAGTAAGGTAGGCAGAGAGAACATGGAAACCTAGTGTTAAGATATTCCGTTCCCATTTATCATGTTTCCATTTGGTGTCATCCATCATCCAGGCCAGTCGTGGCGCAGGGGCACAAAGTGTGACTGTAAAATCGACTGGTTTTGGGTTCGATCCTCAATCGAGGAGATGGAATATTTACTTAAATTTATATATCCATTTCGTCGCTTTGGTGCCGAGTCAAAGTGTCTCAACACTAGGTTCCCTCTGTCTACCCTGCTGTGTGCGTGATACAGCGTGAAGCTGATTTATTATTCTATCCGGCTCGTAGAAGATTTGCTTGTAATTTTACTATACTATTTTATAACGGCACAATAATGTTATTATTAAACGACTTCCAGGCCAGGATCTCGCGCATCTTGCACGGGTGCAGCATCTCTAGCGAGCAGCGACGACGCGCAGCTCGGCGAGCTGTCCTGGTCCCGATCGTCGCTGCAGGATGAACTCATCAAGTCGGTTAGTGGCAGCCCTGTACATCCGCACGTGAGTTGATTGCTTGATGCTTGTTGATAGATTGATAGATTCTGCAGCTTTATTGCTAGGTTTATAAGTTTGTGATTTCAAGATACCTACTTAAATATTGATAGATTGATCGGTTGAAATTGAATTTTGCGAAAGTCAAAGAATTGAAATAAAAAAATCTTTGAAGTATCGTATAAAATAATATGATATGGATATCAATGGTTATGTAATCAATTGGAGCTTCATTTTAATTAGTCTGTATCAAGTGCTTAGTGCTTTGATAAAAAAATATAATGGAAATTCGAATATAATAAATAAATGATAATAAAATAATGATTAACGTTTGGAAATTACTTATAATAATTTATATTAATATTGTATGAAATAACAGACCTATTTTTTGGTTCTTATGTACGTATGTATATATCTATAATAATTTAATCTGAATAACCTATATAAGTTGATTTGATTAATCGTTTTGTTAATGTTTTATACAATGTTTCCATATTTTAATATCTATACAATATTGACAATACTATTTAGTAACTACTACACTAATAAAAGGTATGAATTCTCATTTGCTATATTACATACAGGTCGGACCTAATAATGTTTGCTCAAACGCATGTTTCTTTAAATCAAAATAATAGAAAGGATACAGAATGTAAGTTTAAAGCTTGGTTGGCTTGTTTGGTTACAATGCACAAATCTAATTAATTCCTTAGTAGAGAATGCACTTTTAGTCGTAGACTCGTATAGCAACCGTAGATTATACTGATCGTAGTAATATGTTTTGTTACACAGTTGCAACTTAAAAATTTTTACCCTATACGTAGTAAGTAACTTGCTAAGCTAAAATTTAAATTGAGCTTTTAGTAGTTAGAATCCGTCTGTTTTTGAACGCTAACGTCACATATTCTTAGTAAATAATGTTATTTAATTAGATGGTACAACTGATTTTTATATAGATAAAATTGAAGACTTCATAATTTATTTATTTAATATATTTCCATTTAAAAAGTAAATAGTAAAATACATAAAGTAACAAAAAATATAATAAACAACATATATATACTTTAATTTGATAATCTAACATAATCATCGATACAAATACAATATAAAATTAACAGTTAACAGTTAATAAGTTTGTTAATTAGAAAACAATGCGGTTGCAGAAACAATGGCAAGACGCTATAATGTCTGACGATCGGCTCTCTCTGACGCTAGAGGAGATCGTCCACATCCGGTCGGTGTTGACGAAAGCGGAACTAGAGGTCCTGCCCGTTGAGGGCAGGGTTAAAGAGGACGTTGAGAAGAGAAGGGTGAGTGATATATTTAATAAATAGAAATTATTCGAATTTATTTAAATTGGATCAACCACTCAATTTCCTACGACTCCAGCCTACGGCGAAAGGTGAGGAACAGAAATATCTCAATGGAAACGAAGTTTGTAAATACCAGGTTCTATTTATTCTCAGGTTTTCTCTGCCTACACTGCTATATGCTGGATGAAGTGTGAAACTAATACAATGACATAAATATATAAAAAAAGCTACTATCGTTTAGAAGGTAGAAGGTAGAGTATGCATAGGTACTAAAAGTACTGCTGCTGGTTTGGTCTAGCTAGACTAGATTCTAGACTGAATTCACTATATATTTAAACGTAAACATACGATGTTGCATATATTTACGTAATACATTTTATTTCAGGTATGCTTCCTTTGTTTGAAAACACGATTCGGCATTTTCGGTCCGTGGGGACAGAAGTGTAAATTGTGCAAAAAGACAGTCTGTCAGAAGTGTTGTTCGAAGGTAAGTTATTGACATTCAATCATTACATTGTTTTACTTTTTATTCATTTAGTTTTAAATGTTAGGTTTGTATAGGTATATATTATTATTTACTTTTTTAAATACAATTTCAGTGATTCTTTGTTTATTTCATCTTATTTTACATTCAAAATTAAATAAATTAATTTTAGAAATAATATCAAATTTGGCTGGCTGTTGTAGCGCGGCGGTGGTGTGGGTTATGGGTTCAATTACCACTTAGAGGAATGTATTATTTTCATTTTCTCATTTTGGTAACAAAACAAAGCTTTTTTGCGTTGATATCCGCCACTCAACACGCAATGTTACAAAAAATGTTTACTTACTCTTGAAACTCAGCTGTCTCTGCCTCCCCCTACTCTATGTGAGATATAGTTTGAAGCAATACAGAATGTTTTTGTTATCACCATTTTAAATGAAACCACAGTTTTAACTACTCTATAAAAACCTAATACAATCATATTTCTTTCCAGATGCGAATCCCAACAGAGCATTTCGCACATGTACCAGTGGCGTTATTGAGTCCGTCGCTGTTGCCGTCGCCCGACGAGGAGCAGTCGTCCTTCCCGCGCTCGCTGATGGCGCGGCTTGTGTCGCCTGAGCACAATGTCAGTTGGTTTTTTAATTTCCATGTATTTTCCCTATTGTAAGGGTTAGAGGCCAGTCGTGGCGCAGGGGCACGAGGTGTGACTGTAAAACCGATTGGTTGTGGGTTCGATTCCCACTCGAGGAGATGAAATATTTACTTAAATTTATATTTCCATTTCTTCGCTCTGGTGTCGAGGCAAAGCGTGGCGTTGAGTTCCGCCACTCAACACGCAATGCCTCCAGAATTTGGCAGAAAGTGGGGAACGGAGTGTCTTAACACTAGGTTTCCTCTGCCTACCCTGCTGTGTGTGGGATACAGCGTGAAGCTAATTTATATAAGGGTTGAGAGATTATAACTTTTACGTTTGGTTCAATAATTCTAGCGCATTTTTTTAAAATATTTAAACCTGTGGACATTTAAACAGATGACTCTTGTAAATGTATTTTAATCACAACAACAGAATTGTTCAGGTTAATATACATTTCCAAGAAATCAAATTCAAAATGTATTGATATAAAAAAATATTTCGATTTGAAATTACATTCAAATCAAAATATTTTTTATTTTAATACCACCATACCATTATTTTGGAATGAAATCGAAGTGAAATATAAAGCTTTAAAAAAATATTTTACGTATCATTATGTAGAAAAAAAATGAAAGCAATCGTCAAACTTGAATCGCAGGCATCGACAGTGGACAACACGGTGGGCTCGGCGCCCAGCAGCCCGCGGGCGCGGCGCGCGGCGTCGTCGGCGCCGGGCTCGCGCGGCGCCTCGGCGCTCGGCCTCGAGGCGCCCCGCGTGGCGCGCGCCGCCGGGCCCGGCAGCATGCCCTGCGTGGCCACGCCGCTCTCGGCTCTCAACAGCTTGGAGCGCAGGTGTGTGAGACTGTCCTTAACATTACATTTATAATATGTTACAGTTTAAGTTCACTAAAAAAGTCCTCATTTTGCCTACATCGAGCGTGATACCATACAAATTAAGATTGTGTTTTATGATTATCGCATATTCAAATTATAGTAGGGAAGCTCAGGATGCTAAATTTGTACTTACTAAGCTACTAAAGCGTCGTAAGTACACTTAGCGGGGAGGAGAGCGTGTATAAATTTTGAAAAATATAAAAAAATCAGTCCACGCTATGTCTTTCTGATAACCAAGAGATATTAATCTGACGAGTAATACGAGGAATGGTGGGGACACTAAAATGATAGAAAAAAAGAAAGAAAAAGTTATTCCAACTTGTTACATATTGTAAGAGAACATTAAGTGAACTTAAAAAAATGCCCTTTGGAAATAACTGATGATTTGAATAGGACAAAGATCATAACCGATTTTTGAAAATGAAAAATTAAAAAAATATCTTGTTTATTGATACAAAAGTAAAAAATAAATATTGAAAACTAGCTGTTCCTTGCGCGCGTTTTTACGCTACCAACTAAAAAGATTTGAAAGAAAGATTTTACATAAATTCAATTTATTTTATTGATTTTGTTTATTTCGAAAAGATTAATGTGAAATTGCAGCGTTTCGTTTCAATTTGATATTTATTGAAATACTATGGAATACACAATATTCCTTGTTTTTCAATCTGGTGCGTAAACGAATAAATCAATAGGTTTTCCCATGAGTGAGCAGTCCACCTATCACGGCAATACAGTTCTCAACACCTCTACGCGAACGCTCTACAGTTTATTTATGGTTTCAGCTACATCTCCCCGTAAAAATCATTAGATTATATTTTTCCATAATCCTTAAAAGATTTCTTTCAAATAAAAAAAACATTCGCGCTCTAGTATTTCGAGGTTAACTTTGAGATTCACGTATTTCCTTATTCCACGGTCAATTTCTCAGATTATTGAAATATACACGGTTCTGCAGTACTTAATTTACCTTGCCTTAATCTGTCGCGCCCGTTTTTTTTCTGAGGATCGATTTTTTACTAATCTGACGAGCTACCTTTGACGCTCGCTCCTATATAAAGATTACATATATGGTATACCGACTCGAGTAACGCTCAAAATCCCCGCTTGGACTCTTCTACTATTATTATTTCATCGTGTACGTCTACGAAATTATCACATCATATTCACCAACTTCCATTGAACACAGAGCACTCCCCATAGAAAAGCTTAACGCAATAAAGGCTAAATTTTCGTATGTTTATTACAGTTTTCTAATTACCACGACTTAAGATCAAAATATATAAAAATGGTATACAATTGCAGAGCGCGCTACGGGCGCAGCATGACGGGCGCGGGCGCGGGCGCGGCGGAGCGCCTGCGCGGCGTGCAGATGGCGGTGTGCCACGACTGCAAGGCCATGGTGCTGCAGATCATCAAGTCGTCGCGCGCCGCGCGCTCCGCCTCCCGCGACCGCGCGCTGCGCCACCTCACGCTGGACCTGGCGCCCGTCTACACGGCCGACTGCTGAATATGTTGAGTGTAGGCTGCTCATGTTGAGTGCTTGCATTTTTTTTTGTAAATATATATGTGTAAATTATTTCAGTTATTGCTGTGTATAAAGACATGTTATGTTTATAATTGTAAATTTTTATTTTTAATTGTCAATTATTAATGTTTTAAACTTTATGACTTGTATTTAAAAATATTTAGAAATGAATGAATGTATTACTTTGTCAAATATCATGGAAGGTCACTATGAATGTTTTATATGCATTTTTTAAATATTTTATATTATTAACATGGCAGCCTTAACTCAACTAAATATGTGACGTAAAGCGACTTAACAACACGACTCGGCTCTGTTTCCGTACAATTTACTAGGCACAATCTATTCCTTACAATAATTTATGAAACACCGCCATTGTCATGAGATTGAGGAACCTAAATAAATAGAAATTATTGAAAAAAATATTAGAAAAAAATATTTTTTGTAGTCACGAGAATAAAGAGCTTCCGAGGTTGTGTAGAATTATTTTGTGTTTGTAGGTGGACTGTGATCCAACACTCGACTAGAATGACTTTTGACAATACTATATGACTTTGACAGATAACGTTTCATTTATTTATCGCACAAATTTCATATTTAAAAAAAATAACTATTTACCACAATCAGAGATATTCACACTAAAATATTATATTGAATTATATACTAATTATTGATAATTAAATTAATTATTAAATATTTCAAGATTTACTCAAATATTTTTGTCATATAATAAGAAATAATACATAATATGTAATGTGATAGATATATATATTTTCCGTATAATAGAATTTATTATCTACAATTTTGAATGTGAATCGATAATCTGTGTTCAAATAAATGTGCTAGAGTGAAGATTTATTATAAATATTGAGACATTATTCAGTGTTATCAAACTGGAGCATACCATTTCCTGTTAATGACTTGTGTAATTCATCAGTTTTGTTTGACATGATTCATACTTCCCTGTGCCATAACAATTTACACCTGCTTTTTAACCGTACCGCCCGCACGTACAAACTCATTACATTGATTTATGGAGTGCGAGGAAAGTTCTAGAAGTTACTATTTATTTTCTGTAAGCTTTAAAGGTGAATCGAATTGCATACTGGCCACGTTTTTGGGTCAAATAATATCAAATTGCGGGGATTCTGTTGTTTTTGTTGTTTTTTTGTTAAAAATAACAATTATTCCCTCGAGTTTCGATTATTGAACAACACTGAGTGATATTTTATTTGGAAACTAATATGAACTCAGTGTAACTATAGTATTTCAATTTTATTCAATGACAACATCTTTCTGATATTTCTAAATTTTTTACTTGTCTGCTTTATTTATATTTAATGTGTAAACAATTGTCAAAATCTTTTTTATATTATTTTGTTTATTTCTTTTAACGATAAATATTTGATATCTAAATATGGGTAGTATTTAAATAACTGTCACTGCTACAAAAGGTTAGCTGTGAGGTCCCATGTACTTAGTGTGGCCAGTATTCAATTTATTTTATATATATAGTCTGTGGTAGCGATACTTGATTTCTCTCATATTATTCATGCCTTAGTTTTATTTAGATGTATTTAAATTATTTTGCCAAATATGTAACCATTTACCACCATTTGTAAATATAGCGTCATTATATGTTTCCATTGGTTACTTAACTTTTAGTCATAGATTTCAATGTTCATAAAAAGGTGTAATTTTTATCTTAAGCTTTTTGAGAACTGGGATTTCTTCTAAATTTTACTATATTATTATTTTGCTTCGGAGTAAATTGGGTTAAAATGATATAATGTCATATTAAATTATTGAATGTGTATTCTTTTTGATCCAATTTACAATTACAACAATAGCTTATATAATTGTTATTTTTCAATTTGGGCCTAATGTCTATTTATGTTTGTTGCATGTATATCATTATTATATAATTATCTATTTATGTTATAAATAAAATTCAACTAATAAATTTTGAATTCCCAGTTATAAATTTTGTAAATGTATGTAAATTTTTGTAGTCTATATTAGATGTTACGTAGATTGTAACCGTCTAAAGCATACATAAAGTAAAAAAAAGAAAACGGTAACGATATTAAAAAGAATTACAAATCGGACATGTGTGTTTATTTCCCTATATTGATTAAATAAATTTGGTGGTAAAACGTAAATGAAACAAGTAATAGAAAATTTTTTTTCTATTACTTTGTCACCGGATCAAAGAGATGAAAATATTCAATATGTAATTGCTTCGAGTGGGAATCGAACCCACAGCCTGTCGCGTTTACAGTCGCACGCTTGTGCCCCTTCATCATGACTGAACTCAAACAATTTTTAGTTCCAATTTATAATTCACTCCAAATTCACATTTTGCTTTTTTTTTATAACAAAAATATGTTGGCTTTCAAATTATTAGTAAATTGTCTTAAAACGTGTAGATAAATAAGAACAGGTACTGATAAAGGAATAACTTGATAAATATTAAAACCGATATTACGGTGGAGTTGTCTACAGCCACTGCAGAGCAAATAATAGATAATATATAAATCAAATTTTCAAAATTATTAACTGGAAATACTTAAATATTTCCCTGACAAAATGCTGCATAGAGTTCTCCAACAAACACACGATGTCTCAAACGAAAAGTGTAGCCTGCTATACAAACAAACACATGTTTGAGGCCGTCGGCGACACAGTGACGCAAGTGTGTATCTGTAAACGCGATGGCTGTGGATTCGATTCCACTCTGGGAATTACATTTAATATTTTTAACAGGATTAAAGCTTACATGCTTCATTTTTTGAACGTCAAATAATTTACCACCAGTTCACTAAAGTTAATGCCTCAGACCTGAGAAGAACCGGCGCAAGAAACTCAGCGGGACTTATTTTTTTAAAATCAATTTTAAACAAATACATATTTAATTATCTGTGACAATGATGCCTTTGCTCCAACAGACTGGAGCGAGTATTTCATTCCCAAGGCGTGTTATCATTTACAAAATCATTAATTTGGTAATACCCTTTAAAACGTCTTTTCACATTTTTTTAAATCGTGATATAGATAATTCTCTGATGTTTTCTGGGATCCTATTGTAAAAGCGTACACATTGTCCCATAAAAGAATTACGGTTCGATGCAACCGAGTTACAGGTGCACCAAGGTTATGCCTATTTCTAGTGTTAATTAATATTTGTTATACAGGGAAAAATTGTTCATAATTGAACATCACCAATTTTGGTAAAGTTATTAATGTTTTTCTTAACATACATAACATTTTCAAAAATATATTGAGATGCAACTGTCAATATATTAATTTCTTTAAACTTTTGCCTTAATTTTATGCGCTTATTTATGTTAACAATATAAATAAGTTGTAACAAGCGTATAAAAATTTCGACGTAGCTTGATGAAAATGTATGGCTTAGTGTTCAGAGCGCCTGGTCGGTTTCCAGGAGGCGCGGCTTCGCGACCCGCTACGTTCAAATCTTTATACGTTTTCTAAATTTAGTATTTTTCTTTCCTAAGTGTGGATTAACACTTTAAAACTGTTAAAAATTCTTCCCTCGTTACAATACTATCCTACTGTACAAAAAGGGAGACCAGTTCGATATTGGTAACTACCGGCCCATAAGTTTGAAGTCCAACCCTTTGAAAGTCTTTTCAAAGATAACTCAAACGAATAGAAAAAAACTCGACGAATAACAGCCAAGATAGAACAGGCAGGTTTTAGAAGGGACTACTCAGTACTTGATCATATCTAAGTTGTTAGACAAATCATCGAGAAATATGCGGAATGTCAATTTATATATTATATAACATTTATTGATTATATAATAGCAAGGCGTTCGACTCGTTAATACACTCAAACATTTGGGCGGCGTTGAAAGAACAAGGAATTGAACAAAAATATATAAGACTGATCAGAAATGTATACAAAAATAGCTCAGCGTGTATTTTACTAGAAAAGAAAGGAGATTCGTTTCAGATACAAAAAGGAGTAAGACAAGGAGACCCTCGCTCTCCAAAGCTTATCTCAGCTGTTTTGGAAATGATCTTTAGGAAACTTGAGTGGGACATTCTAGGCTTAAACATAGATGGCCGCAACCTAAAACACTTATAATTTGCCGATGAAATTGTGTTATTCGCGAAAATACCAGAAGACCTAAGCAGAATGTTAAATGATCTAGCATCTGAAAGTGAGAAAGTAGGACTAAAATTGAATTCTAAAAAAACAAAAGCAATGACTAATGGATATAAAAGCAGCATAAACGTAGAAGAGTCACGAATTAGTTATGTTGAGGAATATATATACCATGGACAGCTGATATCACCCACGGAAAACATAAATAAAGAAATCGAAAGAAGGATAGCAAACAGTTCGAGAAGGTACTGGTGCCTAAAAGAAATAATGAAAGATAAAAATTTTCATATTACAGCAAAAAACAAATTATTCAATAAATGCATCTTGCCAATATTAACATATGGAAGCAAAACGTGGGCTATAACAAGAAACGTAATCAACAAAGCCAATTGCCAACGAGCAATGGAAAGAAGCATGCTTGGAGTAAAGAGGAAAGACAGAATAAGGAGCATAAACAATTAGAGTTTGGAGTAAGACCAAGGTACAAGACGTAACCCTAAAGAAATAAAATGCAAGGGGTCGGGACATATGAACAGAGGAAATGAAAAGTGGACTAAAATAGTAACACAACGGTATCTAAGAGGAGGTCACAGGGAAAAAGTGTAAACAACTTAAAAGATGAAGGGACGATGATATTAGGCAGGTTGCAGGCATAACATGGAGCAGAGTAGCTAAAGATAGACTAGAATGGAGTAGGTTGGAGGAGGCCTTTGCCAACTGGTAAACGGATTTACAGAAAATAAAAAGCACCATTTGGTGTACGTACATACGAATAGTTTTAATTAAGATTTTGTTGTATTTGTATTTACACGTATATGTGTAGTAGTATAACGAGAAATTAATTGTATATTCTGTTATATCCGAATGAAAGGCTTTATTATTATTATACACTCGTTACAACTTTGAGACCACTCGTGGCGCAGCGGCACGAGGTGTGACTGTAAAACCGACTGGTTGTGAGGTCGATCCCCACTCGAGGAGATGAAATATTTACTTAAATTTATATTTTCATTTCTTCGCTCTGGTGTCGAGGTTAAGCGCGGCGTTGAGTTCCGCCACTCAACACGCAATTCCTCCAGAACTCGGCGGAAAATGGGGGACGGAGTGTCTTAACACTAGGTTCCCTCTGCCTACCCTGCTGTGCGCGGGATACAGCGTAAATTATGTAAAAAATAAAACAACAAAATAAATTATAATCATAATTTATTGATGTCTATTGAAACAGTATGCTTAGATAAATAATTCTTCTAACATTCAGATAATGTCTATCCTACAACGAGAAGGCCGTCGTCTAAGAAGCTGTGCGGTGGCACTTCTAGGTTCAGAGGAGCTGGTCCCTTTCGGATCCTGCCTGAGGCATCATAATGGGATCCGTGGCAAGGGCAGTAGTAGCCCCCAAAGTCACCAGCATTGGCGACTGGTACACAGCCCAAGTGGGTGCATACACCAATAACGACCAGCCATTTTGGATCTTGTGTGCGTTGGTCGTCGTGTTGAGGGTCACGCAGGGAGTCGACTGGTACTGCTTTTTCAGTTGCGATTTCGCCTTCGGTTCTGGAATTATACAAAAAAAAATGTATTTCTAAATGCTTAACGATAATTAAAAATATACTGGGTGGAAGTGTCAACGCTCCTTTTACAGGAACAGCATATAGGGTAAAATATTTTAAACCCATACCTGAAGAAATTAAGCAAGATACCTCAACAGTTTAGACATAGGATTTTTTTTTTTCACGATATTTATCCATACCTGTATTTCGCGTGACGCAGTTACGCATACGTACCAATAACGTAAACACATACTACTGCAAAAATACTACTAAAGGTTAATCAACTTTGAACTTTGCCGACAATATCCTCGACTCGATTTCGGAATGAGGCATATGCGGCGGTTTCCCTTTGATAGGTTTATGTGTGCTTGCGTCGTTCTTGACAAATGGCGTTTTATATTACAACAATAATTTTATTATATATTTTGTTTGAAAAAATCACTACTTAATTTTTGGGAAAAAAAAATAATTGTATTAGAGAGTAGTTGAAACTGTGGTTTCATTTAGAGTGGTGCTGACACTTCCATCCTGTATAATTAAGTAAATAGTAAAAGTGACGTTTTCCGAGATATACCAGTATGAATGATGTTATAGGTTCCGAAGAAGGGCTATTTTTAATAAACCTTTACATACCAAGCACAACAATATTTAATGACATGGCAACATTTACCTAGTACATTAGGTACCTTTTGGGTCAATGCTGCTATTATTGTTTGTGCTGTATTATTAATTTTATAGTAATAATTTATTAGTAAATAAGATTTTTTTTGTTCCATATCTTCCCATAAGTTACATTCTAGGTATTTTTTTTAAGTGTCATAAGCAAATATAAAAAAATAAAAGAAAAATATTTATTGTTTTGTTTACAGTAACAATGTTATTATCATTATATAGTGCAGTTAAATTCCATTAAAGTACATCATTTCCCTTTGTTTATTTAACTAAAATGTACATATATTTTCCTTATTTCTGAATTTGTTTTAATAATTATGCAAGTATTGAATATTGTATAAGCAATAACAATCATGAATCCTTTGTTTGTGTTAGTCATGGTACAAAAATTATTATATTTTTTTTATAAAAACCAAATAAAAAACATTAATACTCTTTCTTTAGTTACAATTTTATGATCAATTCAGTGAAAATAAATAGTACTTCTTTTTTTCTTTTTTCTTGTCTGTTTTATATTTCTACTGGTAACCCAATTGGGGCTTCGTCGGCTTATGCTCATTGTTATATTTAAGCCAAATTGTACAAATCTTTATATAATTTGCAGTTTATGTGTTATTCTGATATATGTATTATATTATTGTATAGTTTTATCTAAATCCGTTTTATAATTTTTGCGCAAAATTGTCAACCATCCTCACCAACTTTCACATTTATAATGTTGGTATGATAAAATTATGCAATTTCTATAATATTATAAATAATTCATTTATTCACCTGTGACGAATAAAAAGTGGTTTTCCACGCCACTTGAAGGTAACAGATTTTCCTTCAGGAATTTCAGCCAGTTTGATTTCAATCTTGGCCAAAGCTAAAACGTCGGCAGCGGCAGCCATAGATGATATGAAGTGTGTGACCACAGATTTGGCGGCATATGCTCCAGCCACACTTCCAGCTGAAACAGTTTAAAAAATATTTTATAAATATTCATTTTTTTTATATTGTGTAGTTCTTAATTATTTATTTGTTAGGAGCTTAATATTAGTAATAATACTTAATGAAACAACACTTGTGAGATGGGCAATAACTATGACACAAATTTATACTAATTCAGTTATTACTGACTTAAGTTGTTAGTATATTATTGTAGTTATTACTGATTCAGAGGCTGTCATGATGCAGAGGCATAAGCGTGTGATTGTAAACACAATGGTTATTTTTTAATATTTTCATTTTCCCGCTCTGGTAAAGAGGCAAAGAGCAGTGTTGAATTCCACCACTCAATATGCAATGCCTTCAGTATTTGGCAGAAATAGGGAAATGGAATATCTTAACATTAGTTCCCATGATCCCTCTGCCTACTATGCTATACTTTTAAATTATGCCAAAAGTTTTAATAAAAGAAAATTCTGGCACAATTTATGAGATGGAAGAACTATCTATCAATGGCGAAAACAGCACAAATATGGACTTAAGATTTCAAGCATTTAGTCTTAAAAAAAAATTTAAAACCAGCGGTAGTGGTATAATTTTGAATTTGGTTAAGTTAAACAGGAGTACAGAGTGATTATGCACAGGGGCCTTTTGTATATGTGTAGTGTACACTTGGGTCACAAGTTCCAGACACTGCTCCAAGATTTCCACATTAAATACTACACTATGTAGCACCTGCATGGTGAATCAGAGTGAGAACCTATATTCACTTTTTAGTATTAAAAGATTGTCTATTCATTACTATAATATATTCAGTTGCTTGCAAACTGTTAGATAATATATAATACTATACTACAATGTTATTCTATTTGGTTTTATTATTGAAATTTGGTAATTGTAAAATTAATATTTTTTTATATTATAATGATAATTATCTTCATGTATAGTGCTGTGCATATTGTGTGTATAAGGACTTGTATCATACCAAACCTATAGTATTGTTATATGGTATTTACACTGTATAATATTAGTGTACAAAATACACAAAAAATTATTCTTTTATATGAATAAAAAGTAAAGATTACCTCCAGCAATGAGATAAGTGAATGACTGGCGGCCATCAACATTTTCTTCGGCTTTAGACCTGGGGTCTAAGGTTTCCTTGCGACGGTAAGCGGAGAAGTCGGGGTAGCCGATATCCGAGTGTGCAAAACGAACTTGAATTGGCACTGAAATTGACAAGTGTTATGTAACAGAAATAATTCCTTAGAAAATCCCATAAAAGTTAAGATACTTACAGTTAGAAGGATGCTTTACTTTTAGATTTTGGATGGGTAGGGCTCCATTCAACGATTGCACGGTTGAAGTCTTGGGAAGTGGCTGAACAACTAATTTGTCCACGGGTGTGGGGACCACTACAACTGGTTTCAAACCATTCGATACGACATTACAGGTGGCCTTAAAATAAGGGGCCAAGTGTCCAGCCCGTGCAACCGAAGTCATTTTTCGTGTTTAATTTACGCAATAGAATTGCTATAATATATTTTTTCGCGATGTGCGATCGCCTGAAGACGAAACGTCAATTTGAAGGTTGTCATAATCTAAAATGTTTCCACATAATAAAATGTTATGCCATAAACTATTCTTAGTAAAATAGTACTTTAAAAAACCAAAATAAAAATACATTGGATTAAGATCTTATAAAATACAAACAAAATTTCGATAAATAAATTTTATAATTTTTATACTGATTTAATTGTATCATTTTGAGCAAGTGCTGCCATCTGTATCCGCACATTTGTACCAGCACGGTTAAAGAAGAAACGTTTTTAAAAATTAAAAATACGTTTTTAAAAAACTAACAAACATCAACAAAAATTTAAATGAAATAGTATATAAAATTATTTATGAGAAAAGTGTAAATAAGTTAAGATATTAGTTACAACATAAAGAAAAAAAGTTCATTCAATATTGCGCTAAGTAATAAATATTAAAGAAATATTGATAGAATTTCTAATAAAGTTTATACTAAGCGATTATAATAAAGTTTACACGAAGTCGCAACTAGCGCTGAAAAAGGTAAGTAATAAAATAATAATAATACATTTCTTAATTCCTGAGTTTTAATTAACAGTAAATAAACATTGTATGATTGTACAACGATTGTCGAGAATACTTTGTTTTGAAAGTTTTATAAGTAAGCAACGAACTAAGGATGTGGGAGGATTTATTTCGTTCTTTACTCGTCTAGATATAATTATATCTATTATATGTAAAAAGGGTATTTAGCAATTGAGTGAATTAAAGACATGATAAAAAGCTAAATTCATCGAAAAATCTATGGACAGTAAATTAACGTTTAAAATAGTTATTACTTTCTGCCGTAATTCGAATTTTTTGAATTCTGCCACGCAACATGTCTGCGTAAACTTAATATTTTACAATAATATTAAGCATAAATACATAATTGTAATGCCATGTCTATCAACAATTATTTATTTAATATATCTGTATTTTTAATTAAAATGTCTGTGGCAATTTTATATCAAGTCCTTTAGCCATTTAGCCCATTACAGGCAATTGTCTACGTAGAATCATTATAAAGATGAACTCTTAAAATATATTTATTCTTTATATATATAATAACAAATCTATTATTAAATGAACTATAAATCAAAATATATAAACTATAATGCATCTAAAAGTTTCATTTGTCACTTGTATTCAAAAATTGAATTGCGGATGCGCAAAACGTGACAGAATTGGCGCTTAGCTCATTTTTATTAATTTCTATTCCGCTAGCAACTTATTTGATTTGCTTCAACTAATATGTAGTTATGATATCCGCAGGCTGACATAAAGCAAAATAATATACTTAATATATGTATTTCCCTTATATAGCCTTGAAACTTTGTATAGCAGGTGCTGCCTATGAATTATTTAAGGATAAAACGTAGCGTACATGTATGGTTGTATTAAGTTTATAATTATCCTAATTTAAGTTTAACTATTGTTGATTTAGAACATATAGAAAAGTTCCAATTTGCTTAGAATATTTTATAATAGTGTTGTGCTCGTGGCCGTGCTTGCTTGAAATATGATGTTATAATACCAAAAAAAAAATGAAATCAGCTTCAAGCTGTATCCCGCACACAACAATGTAGCAGGGATAACCTAGTGTTAAGACACTCCGATCGCCACTTGCCGCCGAATTCTGGAAGCATTGCGTGTTGAGTGCTGAAACTCAACGCTGCGCTTTGCCTCGACACCAGAGCGAAGAAATAGAAATATACATTTATATAAATATTTCATTTCTCCACGTGGGAATGGCACCTACAACCAATCGCTTTTACAGGCACACTTTGTGACCCTACGCCACGACTGGCCTCAGTATGGCGACAGACCTTCTAGAACTTTTTCTATAAGTGAAAACCGTATTGAAACCGTTTCGTAGCTTATAAGATCTAAGCGTACATTAGTGGGAAGTGCTTTTGTACACTACGTAAGAAAATATTGTAAGTAATTCAAAATTGAAAGGATCAAATTCCAAAAATATAATTTAACGAAAAAAATACATTATCAACATCTACGAACAAAAACACAAATATAATGTCAGCTACATTACCTTTATATCTCTAAATAATACCTACTTATTAGCATATTATATTAATTTACAAATGAACACCTATTCACGCGGCCTCGACATATTGTACGCATAGTTATGTAAACATTTTCATGGCCAACACTGCGTTTTGTTCAGCTGTGTGATGTGTCCGTGGGTGCACGCTTGTGTGAGAGTACCAACACAAGTATAATGATCCTTGGTAACTGAACTACCAAATATCCTAGTAATGTTGCGCATGCGCATCTAAGTAACAACATATGTATACTTACTATAATAGGTACTTATATAAAACGTCTTTAACATATCGTCTTTTTCTATTTGTCTAGTTCCTAACACATATTATAGATATCTATTTAAGTTTATTGATTTGTGTAAGATATTAAAAATGTTAAATTTTAAGAATATTATAATATATAATTCTAAAAAAATCGTATTCATACGTAGGTTAACTAGTTAACTCGAGTAAATATTATATTTCCTTATTTAGAGCCATTATATGTTTTTATTTATGTTTACCGCACAAATTTATTGTAATAAAAAATGTGACAATCAATAGAGACCTTGTGAACATTTAAATGCTTTACCAAAGTATAATTCGACTGTTTGCGATGACCTTAACTTGCATAGAACGTTTCCGTGGTACTATCGTCACTTAACGCACCACTCTACACCACATGTGTACGCACACATTAACACTCTTATGAATATGTAGAGTATAAGACACTTTATTTATTCTGACTATTATATCTATTACGTCTTAAACTTGTGTTATTTATTTTAATTGTTGAATTAGGGAAACTAATAAATATTTCATTATAATAAAGAAGGTATTTCATTAAAATTAAATTATCTTATCATGGCGATTGTAGATACATAATTGTGTATGTTTTAATTTATTTAAACTAAAATAACTTTTAATTTTTAAAATATATTTTAGACATTACGATTAGAGATACGGTTTACTACGGTTTTTATATGAAAGTTATAATTATGTCTTGTTAAGATATAGAAAGTATTTAGAGTTTTTAAAAGATATATTATATTTGAATGTCTATCAATAGATGGCGTTAAGGTCACAACAATGTGCGTTCCTAAGATGCGTTTCAGAACTGAACAGAACGACTCGCGAGGTTAGATAACGTCGATGCGCGGGGCGCCGTTGGGAGGGACGGCCCAATTTAAAACGTGGCTTGCCCATTACACAATAAATTTATTGCCGCATACGGCTGACACATATTCTGTGCATGTGATGAGCGCAACTGGAATGTTTCGACAATTAACTGGTGAGGTGCTTTGAAAACAAACCTATTAAACATTCCCACGACTACGGATATCTCGTATAGATAAAATCGGAAATTACAAGAAAGTGTGACGATTTGCGTAAAAGTGCAATTACGTAGGTATAATAAATGACAATGAGTTAAGTTATATGCGTGTGCGCAGACACTAGGCAACTGCATACTGTCGTTTACACAAATAGTATTCTAACGTTTGATCCTCGTTTGGCTCAAATCCAAATTGACCGGTCATTTTGTGTAATTTGGCAAGTTTTCCGCTTCGCCGACACCTGTCGTCATCGACTGTCTGCAAAGTTCAAGCCCAGTGGGCTTTTTACGTGACTCGTTTAAAATTATACTTATCTATAAGAATTTCTTTGTTACAATCAGCGAGTAGGCAAAAAGCGCGATTTGACAATGTGTATTTCCTTTCTTATTTTCAAAATGCCTTCTAAAGGACCCATTACACAGTTCGGTCTCAATCTATCTCATTAGAGATGAATGCTTTGCTCTGCTGAGACTTCAAGCGGCTTACCTTCCTTTTGAATGCGATATTTAACAGGACATTTTACTATAGGTATAATGTTTTAAAACAATGAAGAGCTAAACATTACAATGTTAATGAGAACTAATAGTCTTTCTAAATTTATAGTTGAAATCTATCGACTAACAACACTGTGAATATCAACAAGAATCTCGTTCCTCCACTTAACCTGTGCTCACTCTTATTTATTTGCAGTGCGTTAACCTACCCAATCAAAATTCTTTTATTTTCAATAAACTGGTCAGGAACATGGCCATAACAAAGGAATAGAGGGCACAACAAGAAAGGGCCCCGTTTAAAATGCCATCGTAAAAAAAGTACACTCGGCCTTTTTGTCGTCGGTACTTCCCAGAACAATAGTGCTGGAGGCATCGTATTTTGCGTGTTTTAACACTGCGATAATAAAGGCAATTTCACCTTTTATTGTGGAAATTAATTATAAGTTTACTTTAATTGTCTAGTGTAATTAAGCCTTAGCAACATGAAAGATTGCATCACATATCGTAATATATTGTAACTATCAGTACAGTTTTTTGTAAGTATTTGTCTATTTCAACATAGCTGCTGTTACCCTATTATTTTGGAACAAAAAAGAAATATTTCTTTGAAAGTTAAATTTATCGCACTTATTTATAAGCGAACACAAATAGTAACAACCTTCTGCACTAAAAATAAAATTTAAAATAGATTTCAGTATAATATTCGATTATTCATAAGAGGCATCGTTGGGGCCACATGCGGAAATCTTCGCTGGCCAAGGACACGACCAGTTTGAGACCGGTATAATACCAGAACCGCAAGGGACAGAAATATCATGAATTAACGACTGTGGAACATCTCCTACTAGTATACCTACTATGGAAATATTTTAAATTGCTTTTATGTTAGTTATTTCTAGTCAAGGTTGGATTTTTTAAATTTAGATCCAACTTTCTTATAGTAACTTATTTATAGTAAATACAAAGACCTAATTATTGTTTTGATTAGCAATCATTCTTAAAGAAGGTACATAATAAGTGCCTAAATTTAAAATTCTATACTCATATATTCTATACATTCTATATTTTCCCATATATTCTATAACTGACAGACAATGCACATACAAAAATACTCGACTTAGAAAGTTGAAATTTGGCAAATGTACATCATTTTACGTCTTAAACTACACGCAAATAAATTTGCAGGAAATGGCTAGTTATATAATAAAACAGCAGAATTTATTTCATATGGAATAATCATTAGAAGTATAATAATCATTATTTTATATTCATATTATACCTACCTAATGTCAAAATATCAATCGATTCCATGGACTATTTGAGCGTCTATTATTAAAGGTGTAATATTCTTTTCATGCATTCATCAATGGTTAAAGGAAAGATGATTTACTTGGCAGACAACTTGGTGGAATTTTTATAACCGAATTGGCAATTAAAAATCTGCCAAATAAAGAAAAAACAAGTAAAGCCAAGTAGAAGCAGTTAAGATTTCAAAAAAAATAAGAAATATGCATGCAAACTTACATTATTAGATGCTGAATATATAACTTATAAATATCATCAATATAATAATTTTTAATTAATTTTGAGTTTATTATACTACGAGTATTAAGCTCGTAAATTAAAAAAAAACTATAGGATGGCAAAACAACTGCTTAATGAAGGGCATCATTATGATGTTGTGATAGAAAACTGTTATAATTTTATTTAGAACGAGGATAACATTAATTCCAAGAGTTAGCTATTTTCAATATTCGATATGATGACAAAAGTGACTGCCGTCATTGTCATCACAGTTCAAATGTTGCGGACGATTTTATTTCAGCTTCATGCTTTATAATATCTAGTTTCAAAATCCTCCCTTCTCTATATTCTTTATTTATATTGTTAGATTAGGCAGGTAGCAAAAATTGATTTTATTAACAAATAACTAACTAAATATATATAATCCTGCACATAGCAGATTGAATATAATGGATTTTGATGATACTGTACACTACGCACCGCTTATTTCTGGAGTGGCGAAACTAAACACTGCGCTTTAAATAAATGGAAGTAATCGTACCCATGACTGACTTTGCATCTATTACTATTACTATTTACAATCAGACGTTGCACCGCTGTGCCACGACAACTATCATAAAATACGAGTTCTGCCTTCCTCATTAAAGAGGAAGGTGACAGCATAAATATAAATAAAAACTTTTCAAATTTAGCCCCATAAGAGATATAATCAGACGGAAACCAGTCAAGGGACGGCGTAAGTGAAACAATATTGTATGTCTTTGTATCGCCGAATTAGATTATGGAGGGTCAACTCGAAATGGGTCAAGGCGTGTTATGATATTATAACAGTGACATTCGGTAGAATCGTACCATTTGTTTGTTGATATGTATGTACGAGTACTTCTAAACAGTTGATATGATGTTAGATTCTTTGGTGTTTTTTAAGTCCTTATTGTACCGCTGTAAGTTTCTGTAAAAAGGCCAATATTTTTGTTATTTAAAAATAATATATAATACTTTAAGTATAATATACCATAGTTTAGTTTTTTAATTTTAATACGAGAACTTAAAGTATATAACGTTGATTGAAAAAGATAATATTATTATCATAAATAATAGAGACAGAACAGAGCATGGCATAAATAATACTTAAAAAAAAAACTTCTAAACACACGTTTTTATATAGTTCGTTCACTCGCATTATAAAATATGCAGTAACAATTTATTATAAATATAGCGAAGAGCATGTGAAGCTCGATAGAGCTAGAAGTCATTCACTTCGAACATCTGCTGTGCACATTTATCAAAATATATATTACTTACATATTATTTATAGTAAATTGTGTTCAATTCTCACGAAACTACGCCTTGAAAAAATAATTTTCATATTAAAAATATGATTATGTAATTGATGTTAAGTCGTGTATCAGTTTATTGTTATTAAGAGCATCCTCTAGTTATTTTAAATAAATAATTTTATTGAATTTTAGGTATTTTCATTATATTGAATATAAAATATAAATGTAAATGTAGCATAATATCGCTCTTTTGATGCAACAACGACGTAGTTGAACGTTTTTTTTTAAACAAGATAAATATTATAATTATGTCAATGAGTAGGAAAGACTTTTGACAAACTTTGATTGCGCCTCTTGCAATATTTAAAAAAATGTGTTTTTATATATTTATATGTAAAATATTTTAAAAATGCTTTTCTTATCTGTTTATCTTACTTACAACACAACTTTTAAATATTAGAAACAAAATATTATAGTACAATAAGTGTTGCAAAAATTTGCACATGCAATTCCGTAGCGTCGCTACACACGTAGACCCGTAGCTGCATCGCTACGTTGCATTTGTGCATCGTAGCGCACTGTAGCAGATGCGTTTCGTAGATCTTCAATTAGTATACATGGAATTGATTTTAGGTAAAACTATTTTTTATTTTATAAATATTTTTCATTTGGAGCAATAATGACGTAATATCACTTTTTTTTTAAAAAGATCAATTATGGACCATATTCATGATTGCGGAATGTCTTCTTAAAAACTTTGATAGCGTCTCTTGTACTGTTTTAAAAAAGTGCAAATATATCATTGTTGCACCAAATAAGTGATATGTTAATTTATTGTATTAAATAATTTATGTGTTGAAATTTGAAATTTGACAATCAGAATTATTTTTTTTGATTACATTGAGACAATTTAAAAAATCAACGCAAACGAAAAATTCTAACTAGAATAAAATTTTATAATCCGTACGATAAAATTTTGCACAGTAACAAATTTATGGGGAAATGATATTATTAAAAGTATTGTTGCTAACCGCAATATAGGTATATTCGTATATATTTTCGAATTACATAATTGAGATTATTTGTATTTAGCATACAATTTTTTATAGTCTGAATTATCATATTGAATATGTTGGTTTCAATCGCTGATATGACATTCACTTTAATAAAAGTACATATTTCATCAAACAGCTCGCCTTCGTTTGTGGGTTGGTTCCCGATTGCTTGAATTCAGCGATGAGTGTTGAACGAAGTTTCTTAATTGGAAACGGAGTGTTTTAACACTTCTCCCAAGTTCTCTCTGCCTACGCTGGTATGGGTGCTGTGCGGGATACCAGCGTAAAGCTTATAAAAATAAAAAATCGAACGGTTCGTTTAGATTTTTCCTTAAATTATAACCCAAATTTTTATTTTGCAATACGTATTGTATATAAACAGAGTTGCGCGGGCGCAAGTAAAAGATGCTCGTGAGAAACGTTGCGGCTATCGAACTCTCGAGTTTATTTTCATTCTATGTTTTGGCGACTAGCGCAATGAGGATTATTTTTAATTGGTTGAGTAATAATTATTGTGAACTGTTTAATAACAAAATGATGAACTCTATCTAATATTTTGCTACATTTATGTAGTAATATGTTAAGAAAATATCAGGAAATCACGTCGGTGTTTATTTATTGAAATTAGTCAGTTAGTTAGGTACATGTTCGTATATGATGTATATAATATTTCAGACTTATTAGATTCATTAAACTATAATATAATTTTATTATATTTTCTTATTTATAATATTTTTTTTGTAAACCGTAATAAGGGTACCGGAAGATGCTTTTAGCCGCCGTAAATAAAAGTAAATCAAAAAATATTTTTAAGGGCACTGCTTGCTGTGATCTATTTTCTACAGAAGTAACCAAACGTTTGGAATACAATAAATGTCTTACATTTTAACCTTTTTATACACAAATATGTATCTATAAAATATAAATTGTATCTAGATAATGTTATCATTATCTCGATGCGAAAAATCGTTTTCAACTTCCGTATATTAAATCTGTCACAATTCATCATAAATAATCGCTAGCGGATTTGTAATGCCTACTTAATATTACTTGTTGCTCACTCAGTGAGTGCCGGGAGAATTTAACTGGTGTTTATGCGACTTTGCTTGTTCACCAAACGTTTTTACTATTAAATCTGCATATTCACTTTAGGTTCCCTCTGTCTACCTCCCTATATGCGGGATACAGCTTGAAGCTTATTTAGGATTCACTTCTTTGATTACGTTCGTTTTCTGTACTAAATTATTGGATATGGTTGCAATGCTCGCTTTTTTACAATAATTTGTTGTAATACATTGAAAGATATATTATTAGCAAAAAAATCGTTACAATACGTCTACATCATATGACTTCCAAACTTCTCATTACGTACACGTACTCCCTTGTTTATTTACTATACATATAGATATCGCAGACTGGCAGGCGTGGTTTTTGTCTATTTTTTTGTCCTAGTTCATTTCTGAACGATGACTAAATTAAAATCTAGGCAGCAGACAAAGACCGCTGCAGTCACAGAGTTGACTGAACTATCGGCACTTTTTGCGTCATGTATTATACAATATTGTATTATTGTTTGTACTCCCGCCGGCTTGGCTTGTGTCTCTTATAATATACTTATTAGATATTTCATACTATTTATTTTTTTGTACACCTTATGAATTGATTTTTTGATTGCTTTTCTCTGTAAATGGTTAAGGAATTATAAGCTAAATCGGTGTAATATAAAAGTTACTAAGTAAAAACATTTTTAAGGTATTTTTCTTTAAATAGCTTTAAAGATATACGCAACTAACCTTAAAATAGGCTATGAAGTAAATCATGACTTTGAAGAAGTCAGTATGACTAGACTGACAGACGATGAGGGACTAATGTTTGTATAATATGTTGTGTAGGTAACCGACTAATATTTTTGTTGACCACCAATTTCAAATTGATATTATCAAATGGTTGTTGTTGTTGGTTGGTTTTATATAATTATTTGTTAATATCCATTTAAAATTAGTGATTGACCAGGTTTTGAGACTGATAACTTTTCCCTAAATAATTTCAAGAAAATTACAGCGTGTGCATAATATGTTCTTTTGGGTTTTTCGTGTGGCGCCACATAGTATCAATGTCTAGCTCCTTATCTACTCTTATCTATTCCTTATCTCTAAGACAGCTGCATAATTCTTTGTACAGTGTATTTCCGCGAATGTGACAAAATTTTATGTGTTTCTACAAGTAAAATAACGCGCAATTGAGTTTGGGAAAATGGTACTTATTTAGCTGGAGGTGTTATGGCGACTGTGTTAATTTTAAATTATTGCATTGATTCTATTGTCTTATCAGTTTCGGGTTAGTTTTAACATATCATGTCGAAAATTTTGTTAAATAAAAATAAAGAGTATGTGTATGTGTGTTTTCCATTTAAGTATAGTAATATTTTTGAATAAATGACACTAGCTACCTAACGTATTTATATACGTGAGGTATTCATTTAATACATAATTAAAATAGATTATTTAAAAGCTTCTGCTGCTGTGTTATTGTTATTTTTATAACATTTATATTATTTATTGTTAAAAGTATTTGTCTCAAATTTCCCAACTTTAAACGTAATTAAAATTTTGTTGAAATTGGTATAATTGGTTGTAAACCCTACTAGTGGAGGGTCCCTCATCAAAATGTCGTAACATGTAAGTCGTTATAGAGACAGGTGTATAATTTATTTGCTTTTTTATTATATATTATTCACTGTTAATAATGAACAGCAAGCTGCAACTATTCCACCTCAATAGTTTGAAATATGTTTTAAAATTTAACGATTTTGAAAGAATTGTTAAAGAATCTAATCATTTTCCTTTATAAAAAATAAATTAAATTAGCTTAACGCTGTATTCCGCACACAGCAGGGTAGGCAGAGGGAACCTAGTGCTAAGACACTCCGTTCCCCACTTTCTGCCGAATTCTGGAGGCATTGCGTGTTGAGTGGCAGAACTCAACGCCGCGCTTAACCTCGACACCAGAGCGAAGAAATGGAAATATAAATTTAAGTAAATATTTCATCTCTTCGAGTGGGGATCGAACCCACAACCAGTCGGTTTTGCAGTCACACCTCGTGCCGCTGCGCCACGACCGGCCTCATTTTCCTTTATAAATTTAAGATATATGTAAGTGTATAAACGTATGCAAAGAAAAAAAATGGTATTTATTAAGTAAGTAAATTTAAATCTTTCTTTACATACTATAAAAAGAAGTCGTTACCCATCGATTCTTATATGGTTCAAACTGCCCGACTAATTTTAATGTAGTTTTCCCTAAAACATAATGTTAGACATAGTGGTTCAAGAGTACGATGGAAGAATATCTAAGCGGGCGAAGATGTAAGCGGAACACTAGTTTTGAATAAAAGAAATAAGTAAATAAAGAAACCATTTAAACAATATCTAAAATTAAATAGAACAACGTTTTTTTAAAATTAAATAGAACTTTGCATGAGATTTATGATAAACGCGTTGCTAAGGATGTTAGTGCGCTGCAACTATAAATGTAGGTATGACACACACGTAGAGTTCAACAAACTTGGATATTATTTAATTACTATCGACCCGCGTGCGGCTTCGTCCGCTTGAAAGAGATACAACTTTTCTATTTATGAATTGATTGAAATAAAACAAACGCTAAGGCAGAAAGCTAAGGACGGAGTGTATTAACATTAAGTTCCCTCCGCCAATCCTGCTATATTTGAGAGAAAAAGTGATAAAGTTAAAAAATAACTGATATGGCACCTTCATTGTTCCACTGCTGTTGGCAGATAGATGATAGCAGGTTCGTAATTCGTACACGTAGTATTTGTATTCCTCAAGATTCATGCATTCCATGCTTAACTCAATATATTTTTAGTCTCTTAACCCTATATTACTATGTTTTTTTATATTGTATGGTAAAATAACAATAGTTGCAACTATTTATGACTAGCTTTTATTCGTAGGTTCGCCCGCTTCGTCGAAATAGTTGCGAGTTATGTACAACACATTACACGTTCTAAGACTGTTTTTTCTAAGAATCACTGAATTTGCACTGCCTGTCGTTTAAAATGCTTGAGGTAATTTTACTATCCTACTATTAATATTCTGCTACTTTATTAGTATATTAATATAATTAATATTCTATTATTATTATTGTTATTTATATTTTATTTGATTTTTATTGTAAGTGTGACATATTGTGAGGATTGATGTTTGTTCCATTTTTACTTAAAAAATACTGAACGGATTTAGATTAAACTTTTGAGTAATATAGTAGCGTATACATGATAATACCAAATAGGCTACAATTTAAAAAAAATGATATAATGAGTGTATAATATAAGAACAAGTTTAAAATGTGAAGCCGCGAATTGGTCGCTAGTCTGTTATAAACAGTAATAGATTACGGTTACATTAACTTCTTAAATAAACCTATTCCTAAGAAATTTATAAAAGTAGTTTGCTATTAAATATTTAAAGAATTTTTTTTAATTAACTGTTACTACGTGCATAAATACGTAAAATATACGTGACTATTGAACACTATACCTTCACCGTCCTCAATCGTTTGTATTGCAAATCTTGGCTGGAAATGATCCTGGTCTTGTCACAGCTAAATAAGATAACGCTAATTCTAATGTGTCTTCCATTACTCATTAAATACAAATTAATTATTATAGATTGGTATTTTTTTTTATTTGCTAGAAAAAAATCTGTAGTAATTATTTTATTTTTTGTTGTAAGTACATGATTTTAAATAAAAAAGTGATGGAATAACTACAACTATTGTGCTTAAAATGGCTCATGAGATTTATTACTATTACGCGTAAGGTATATTCAGAGGTGAATCATGGTACTTGAAAATGATAATAGCAAGTAGGTTAAAAATACATAGCAACAACCTAAACGTAAACGTAAACAGTGGAACTTAATGAGTTATTAGAATTTTCAAGTAATCAAATGATTATTCTCGCTGTGGTAATTCGGCAAAGTGCGGCGTTGAGAACCGCCACTCAACACGCAATGCCTCCAGAATTGAGCGGAAAATGGGGAATGGAAGTGTCTTAAAGAAACGAAGTGACTTGATATTAGATTCCAAGGTTCCCTCTACCGACCCTGATGTGTGTGGTGTGAAGATAAAAAATCCTGTCTTAATACGAACTGCGACTATTAAACTCAATAAGTAACTTCGGCGAAATGCGGAGAAGTAAAATGTTCTAATGGGAACGGAGTGTCTTAGCAATAGATTCCTGGGTTCCCCCTGCATACTCTGCTATGTGAGGGATTCAGTGTGAAGTTAAAAAAATCATTGGTAACACAAACTGCGACGTTATGCTCCGCTACTCAACACGTAGTGTTTCAAATTTGGTCGGAAAGCGGATATCGGATTATGTAAACACTAGATTCTCTTTGCTGACCCTGCTGTATACTTGAAAAAGTGAGGAAAATAGAGAAAAAATACAGTCACGTGGCTAACAATCTATCTTCTATCTTTTTCCGTTGGATGTTACGTATTTTCTGTTATACATCTGAAAGCCAGTTGATTACGCAGATATTTCTGCTCTAATATTTTTTCAATCTTTGATTTATGTTTTTCATTTACTAATACGTTAAATAATAACTATAATACATTATATAAAATATTGAACTACCAATCATCATTTTGCTTATCACTCACTACCTTCTCGGATTGTATAAACAAATATGTCTTAATACACCGAATTATATTACAAACATACATTTAGTCCATAACCTAAAAGATTATCTCTAGATTAGTTAGCAGTGTGTGTGGTAGCTTCTATCAGCAAACTTTTAAGTCGACTCGTTTCATTTGCCAATAGCCACGAGACATTTGATATGCGAATCTGCTATCACATTATGTTGCAGGTTAAGGAAGGTTTACATGAATTATTTAGGTACTTTTTATTTATTTTGTCGCTTATGGTATTTTGTCATTTGTGAATTGGTATCATTTTGTGTGTTATGTCGATTTCTGTTGTGACTCTAGGACAAATAGATTTCGTAGTAACAAGAAAATATAGTGGAGAACGGAGTGTCTTAACACTAGGTTCCATCTAAAAGATAGACCATGCTTCATGCGGGATAAAGCGTAAAGCTGAAGCTGAAGAAAATATAGCTTCTGTCCCTACGACTAGCTTACTGATCTATATATCTATATAGCTAGTATAACAGAATGTGGTTTATAATTTGTAAGTCTTTTGTTAATGTTTATGTTTAAAATATTTTTCCTCGGATGTGCATGGATAAAAATAATAATTCGAATAGAACAAACTCACCCAAGTGTCATGTAAACCAAAGTTAACAGCGACGCACTATGTTGCTATGGGCGTTCACGCATCGATCTCCGCAATCTTACGTCACCACTATGACATTGGAATTTAGACCCCAATGAATACATTGAACTTCAAGGCCTCAGGCCTCAAGTCCGTTAACGAAATTTTGGGCCTCAACATGTGCATTCGTTCAATGAAATTTTAAATATTTTTTCATCCGTTTCAGTTACTTTAAAATTTTAGCTATGATATAATATCAAAAGTATAGGTTATACTTATTTAGAAAACGTATAAAAATTTGAATGTAGCGGGACTCGAACCCGCGCCTCTTGGAAACCGACCAGGTCCTGGTCCTGGACTAGCATGCTACGTTAAAATTTGTATACGTTTTCTAAATAAGTATTTTTCTTTGTTAAGTGTGGAATAAGCTTTTATTTTATGTCGATATAATTAGAATAGTCGATAAGATTTTCGAGGTTATAGTATATTACAATACAATGTTACGTTTTATTTTTAACTTTATTCAGTCACCTTAACAAAGGCCTAGTTGCGATATTTTATTTTATAAATAACACGACAACTGGATATAATGAGTCAAAATTTAACCGCAATTCAGTTTGGTATAGTTATTTGAATAATCTGTATATTATATTATAAAATATTATATTATATAAAAAATGTATCTGTCTTATTATTAATACGATCATAATAACAATTTTTCGAAATTATTTTGATTTGAGGTGTTACTGGGAGAGTACACGTCATGGGCTTACCCATGATCTCGTGTACCCAATATCACCACGACCACGTCACTTTAAATTTAAGAATAGCGTTCTTAGATACCTAAACATAAAATATTCATCGCGATATCGAGGTCCGCCAATCAAAACGCATTCTCCATCAGACGGAGAGTAAAGAACATAATGTTCTAACACTATGTACTCCTTGCCTTCCCTGCCATGCGGAATAAAGCGTGAAGTTATAATATTGAATATATAAATATTAGCAACAGTAAACAATATCGCGTGCTATGATGGTAATCTATTGTCACTGAGGGCAACGAACGAGCGTTGAAGATATTTTTGTATAATGAGAGGTAATTGACGTAATCCAATGTATACATTATTGCAATGAGTGTGTAGGAACTAGGAATTCGGTTTTTTAACGTTTCTATTATGTACATTTTTTTATATTTTGGAGTTTCACCCTGTATCCTCATGTGAGGCCAGTCGTGGCGCAGAGGCACAAAGTGTGACTGTAAAACCGACTGGTTGTGGATTCGATCCCCACTCGAGGAGATGAAATATTTACTTAAATTTATATTTCCATTTCTTCGCTCTGGTGTCGAGGCAAAGCGCGGTGTTGAGTTCTGCCACTCAACACGCAATGCCTCCAGAATTCGGCAGAAAGTGGGGAACGTCAGCGTGAAGCTGACGCTGAATCCCGCATATAGAACGTTAGGCAGTTAGCCACTGTAAGCCAGTATTAAGATATTCCGCTTTCTACCCAATTTTCGAGAAATTACGTGACGAGTAGTGGAACTTGTACTGCTTTGTTTTGTTTTTTTCTGTCAAGAAGGAATCGAAAAAAAAATCACTCGAGTGAGAATCGAACCCATAAGTACCGCTATTACAGACAGACGCTGTGCTGCTGCGCCAAGACCTGACCTCAGCCTTTTCATTTAAAAAAATGCATCTATATAAGGAAAATGTATTTATTTTCGAGTAAATTATCGTATTACACAGCCATATCGTTATCAGTATGTAAGATTATTTCTTTGTTTTAATTGTTCAACTTACATCTCACATTTTCATAGAGAAGCAGAGGTAGGGGAGGTAAAGTAGGTAGAATAATTTTTTATTCACTTTTAGTTTGAAACCACTATCATTAGGTACGCGGTGTTTTATATTATGTCTGCATCAGGAAGACAATTAGTAATGATTTACTTAGAAATATTTGCATTAAATTCTTAGAAATTTTAATTTTAAAATAAATGAATCATTTACAACATATAAAGTAACAACACTATCAATTAGACTGGTTTATGACTAGATATTAAAATGTAGATAGTGGAAGCAGCTGAATATTTTTTAAAAACCCAATAATTATTAAGCTTCCGTTTGATATTAGTATATGAGTATAGATAGATAATTGAAAAAAGGATTTTTTTATGTAATGCATTTCTGCCAAACAATTAAGTTCTTTATTACATAAGAAGATAATGTCCAATAACAAAAGACCAGTGACGCCATCGTTAGGCATTCACGAGAATGTTTTTGTTACCTTATTAATAAAGATGTATACTACCTGTGATCTCGCACTACTGTAAAGAACTTTCAAATATCTCTAATCAAACATTAATACGATTAAAATAGTTTCATTCTAAATTTGTAAAAATAGTGAAATCAGAACAAGAGTGGTACTACAATGCACTTACAGCGTTCAATTCCACCATCTAACATCCAACGTCTGTTAAATGGAGCGGAGATAATAGCGGGGAACAAAAAAGATTTAACAGTAATATAAAAATAAACCAGTTTTAAATATCTGACTAAATTACATATTATCAAAATAAAAAATAAAGAAAAAACCGTTAAATAAATACAAACAATACAATAATTATTATAATCAGCCATAGTAGTGACCCTAGGCAGGGTTAGGTGTTAGATATATTCGCACTGTCCTCCCAAACGAGCATTAATGTCACTTACTAGATAGGTGTGTGCCTGCAGTAATAATAGGACCTTTAATAAGTTCTCGCTGTTTTTTGAAAGATGGCGTTGCGGTCCTCTGTGCATGGAATTTCGTAAGGTAACAAATCACCAAAGTAGTACTATATGTAACCTCAAATTATAGTAGAATAATGTTTACTACAGTGTTAACTACATATTTATTTTCCCTTGGTGAAAATGTGTACTTTTGTGCCAAATAAAGTGTTTTTGCGGGGAATTTTATTGCACTGCTTTATTCAGAAAAAATCTGCAGCAGAAGCACACAGAATTCTCGTTGAGACAATGCTTTGTCGAATACAACGTGCAGAGACTGGTTTAGGCGCTTCAAAAGTAATGATTTTGACCTTGAAGACAAAGAGCGTTCTGGAGCACCGACAAAATTTGAAGACAGAATTGGAGGCATTGCTTGAAGAAGATCCATGTCAGACGTTAGTAGAGCTCGGGAAAACGTTACAAGTAGATGCGTCAACAGTTTCAAAACGTTTAAAAGCGTTAGGAATGATCCAAAAGCAAGGGCATTGGGTGCCGTATGAGTTGAAGCCGAGAGACGTAGAACGACGTTTTCTCATGTGTGAATTGTTGCTTCAACGGCAAAAGAGAAAAGGTTTTCTGCACCGTATCGTCACTGGGGATGAAAAGTGGATTCACTACGACAATCCAAAGCGAAAAAAATCGTGGGGCATGCCGGGTCACGCATCAACATCGTCGCCAAAACCAAATATCCATGGTTCTAAGCTTCTTCTCTGCATTTGGTGGGATCAGCAGGGCGTAATTTATTATGAGCTGCTTAAACCTAATGAAACTATCACGGGAGCTCGCTATCGACTTCAGTTGATGCGTTTGAGTCGCGCTCTGAAAGAAAAGCGGCCACTAAACGAGCAGAGACACGACAAAGTGATTTTATTACATGATAATGCTCGGCCACATGTGGCAAAACCGGTCAAAACTTACCTGGAAACACTTCAATGGAAAGTTCTACCCCACCCGTATCCACCGGACATAGCCCCCTCCGATTACCACTTGTTTCGGTCGATGGCGCACGCTTTAAGCGAGCAGCGCTTCCATTCTTTTGAAGAAGCCGAAAAATGGCTTGATTCCTGAATTGCCTCGAAAGATGAGTCGTTTTTCCGACGGGGAATTCAATTGCTACCAGGGAGAAAGTGGTGTCTAATGATGGACAATACTTTGAGTAATGTCATTGTAAGCATTATATTTTAAATATTTTTTTTTAAATAAAAAAAACAGCGATAACTTATTCAAGGACCTAATATATTGTTAAAAATAAATTTCAGGACTGACTATTGAACTTGGCACACATTCACATCTCACTTCTTTTATCGATGAAGTCAACAACCAAAGCATATATCATATTACTGAACTTGGCTCTCATTTTACATTTATGTTTTTGATGGGATTGAAATATACTTCTTCGTTCGAAATGATATCTAAATGAAAAACAAAATGTATTTTTTTTACTAATTTTACTCTTGGATTAGTAAATAATATTGATGATAGCTACATCGTTATTTATTATTCAAGACATCTGTCGTTACTGTCGATTAATTGCTATTAGATATTAACAATACACCAATACAAACTTGACCTTTTGAATTACATTATTTTAGTTTTACCATATCTTATAAAGCCGATAAAATGTTTTTTTTTTATTATTGGTTTTTTTTATAATGGATAAATACGTAAATAAATGCCTTTGTAAATTACGAAAAAATGTACATTTTATATTACTCAAATTATAAATAGTAAATTTGCCTGCACTTTTGAATCGTATCTCGATCTATTCGATATCAACGTTACAATATAATTATTATGTGCACTGGTAGCTATTCTGCTTGAGATTTATTTTTAGTGTCACGCTGTATTTTGCGCAAAGCAAACACCATTTTCCGTCGAATTCTGAGGCGTGGCGGCGAGTGGCGGGATTCAACGCCGCGTTTTGCCTCAACACCAGAACGAAGAAATGAAAAAATCAAATATTTTATTTCCCCGAGTGGGAATCTGCAACTTGTTGCGTTTCAGCGAGCCACATGGTGAATCGACCAGGTCGGTTTCCAGGAGGCGCGGGTTCGAGTCCCGCTACGTTCAAATTTTTATACGTTTTCTAAATAAGTATTAATCTTAATATTTACCTAGAACTCATGTTCTAAACTGTCTATTTATGAATGTAGAAACATCATGGACGCATTTCTCTCTTTGTGCGTATCCATGTAGTAAGTATGATGTACTTGAGGGCAATGTTTATATTTTTGAAATATATTCGTTTCCTAGGACGGACCAAGTGCGGCGTTTAATTCTGTGCCCCAATAGTATATATAGGATAGGCTAGGCTCTGCTTAGTTTTACATTGAATATACGTGTGTAATATTTCTGTAAATTTTATTATAAATTTCCATTTGAGTATGAGTATTATAAAATGATTAAACTTCGAATACGTCAAAGGTAGTCTAGTGACCCAAATTCCCATAGTGTCATCCATTGGCTTTAGCTGGGGTTCTATTCATTCGACGCTCGATATCAAACAAAGAATCCCAAATATACAGCTATATGTGATATAATAGCGATGTCATCTGCAGCTGGCGCTTTGACACCTGAAGCCTCGGCCACTGGTATAATATACCTATAAAAAATATTAATTAAATTCTGAGAATGAGATTTTTTTTTCGTTTGAAAGAACTGAATTATTTTGATTATAATATTATATAATTGATAACATCTTTTATCAATCATAATTATATGTTTTTTGAAAGTATACTGAAATATCAAAATGAAGTTAAAAAATTGAATTGTCTTGAAATATTTTCTTACATGTGGTTAATTAATACTTTTTGTACACAGAAAAATATATATAAATATAATTTACTTTGTATTAGCAAATTTCTAAGGTAAAATTAAATTTAAATAATCATAATATATTTTAATAATCGTCTATACTGAGACGCTGACAAAAGACGTGGTGGTCGGGAAATGCAGTTAGTGGAAATTGATCTAAACACGGTAAAATTTTTCCCAGATGGACTACCATCGCCTACAATGTTGTGACCAGTTTCAAATTATAACTGAGCTAAGCTTTTTTTATTTGGTTTTGATAAGACGAATACAAATTTGCATTTTATCCTGTTTTATTTTATATTTTATTTAAATCTAATGTACTGAAAATTTAACCTTTATATTTATTCAAGTAACGACATCGTACATATATGTATACATTTATGTAATTTGCCGAGTTTTCGCTTTTTCTCGGATTCCATCTTAATAAAGTGGCACGAGCCACACGAGCATTTAATTAGTTTCGTAATTATCCATAGCAGACTTCACTTTAATGTTTGGTGACCGTATTATGATTGTGGGCTGTGGGTAAATTCCCGGTAGAGTTGCTTTCCCTGGATTAGGCTGGCAGCTCTCGGCTCACCTTGGAGAGTAATTATAATGATCGGCGCCGGAACCCCAGTCTGGAGCGGGAGTCCTTCCTGAAGAGGCGTGCCGCGGTGGCGCAGCAAAGTACGCCCACCCGGCGTCTGTCCCTTTCACCCGTTTACCGGAATCGTAACAAAATGCTATCCTTCTCTCTTCCCCGTCCCGTCTCGTCCACCCACGCCTCACGCATTGTAATAACCCAATTTGTAAGAACCCCCCTTTTCAAGGACGGCCGTCGGTCTTTATGGCGGCGGCGACGACGGCGTTGATTCCCCGACCTTGTTTATTTCAGTTTCTTTTTTGTTTAGAAACTGCCTGAACTTATTTTCGTAAGCCCAGGTCTCATTGTACTTTGTTATTGTAACTATATATGAAGTCTAGCGCCGCTTACTGTACTACTGCTTCAAAGATCGCGGTCGATTGATGCCCTTTAAATCAAAACGAGAAACGTGTTGAATACTAATTGATATATTAGGGTTTTCTCCGGGTAATCAATATCACATTATATCTCTCAATGAAAAAAAGCTTTTGCGTACAATAAATGTGACCTACTTAAGGGATTACGAACATAAAAAGTGATGGAGGTTGCCTCATTTGTTTAAGTCATCTGAAAGTTCAAGGCCGCGGAGTCCCTTACCAAACCCTGCCTATAGGGCCGTCTAGACGGTTTCACACCTCCATTCCTGTAAGGGTCCATCTGAATTACAAGTTATGGTAACACAAGTGATATTTTTTTATTAGGAGACATTGATGCATTTGTTTCCTTATATAGTGGATTAGTTGTAACTACACTTTAAATATAAAATGTTATATTTATTCTTTTTATTATTATGTAGCTTTGCTTAATTTGAGTGAATATTAGATCTTATTAACTAATAAAACATTTTTATATTGTAATCTCGGAATTGAAGCAAATTTAAAATAGTACAATAATGTTTCCTACAATATACTGTTATGTATTTGTTACAAAAAAAAGTTTATTCAAAGAAAAGTCTTTTACTTTTCAAGTAAATTACATTAACAACCTATGTTAAAATTGTATTTTTTAAACAACTGAAATTTTATTGTATTTCACATATCATTTGTTTTACGTCTCTATCTACTTTGGTATCAACACTGTACAAACGTTCAGGTATCCCGGAACCGGTTGGGTCCGCTTATCAAGTCATTAAACGGTAAAATACGACAGCTTGCAGTTTATACAAAATTTATTTATGATAGAATGTTTCTTAATAATAGAAAAGCTTTATGAGGTTATTATATGGATAATATGTTTCTATTGGAGGAGACATTTATTCTTCAATTCTTTCTTTTATTGTACAAGCATGGATTGTCCCATTGTTGGGCCAAGGCCTCCATTTCTTCTACTCTTGCATATTTTGCTATTATTACGCATCAGCCAGGCCTGTAATGATCCAGCTTGTCTCTTCTTCTTTATTTGGTTTTAGAGTCCGGAGACTGTGCAGTATTTTCTTTACATAATTGTAATTATAGTAAAAACCTAAATGCATGTTATACATGAAGCTATTATATTATATATCGTTTATATATGTTTAATTTTTCCCAAAATATTTATAATTTTTCCTTCACTTGTAATAAAAAATGTTTTTCTTAAAATAATTTTCCGCCTTTAAAGCCGGCTTTTTAGCAATTAATTCGCATTAAAATTCAGATGACCTTCAACCTATCAGCCTACACGTGTTTGGGTCTGAATGGACAGACTTTCTCCCCGGCGCCACCCGGCCCGGGGGTAGGGAGCCCATGTTGGAGGAAAACAAAAATTTCTCTTTGCCTTAAATATATATATCGTATATTGCTGATCTGACGAACATTTTATTAAATATTATTGAAAAAATAGTAAGAAAGCATCAATTATACTAGGTATATTATTCGAAGGTGATTTTATGACAAATTTAAATTATTAATCATAATTGATATATTTTGTTGCATTTAAAATTCTAAACGTTATTTTTCTTATTGGCCAAAATTGTTATAGTATAAAAAGATTAACGCTTATGTCCCACTCGAAGGAAAAAATATTTAATATTTTCGTTTTCTCGCTCTGGTAACGAGGCAAGACGCGGCGTTGAGTTCCGCCACGCCAAATAAAATGCCCCCTGAATACGGTGGAAAGTGGGGAACGGAAATGTCTTAATGGAAATGAAGTGTCCTAACGATCTATACTGTCTTAACACTTACGGGATGCAGCGTGAAGCAAAAAAATAAATAAAAATATATACATAGAGAAAAAGATTTTATGCTAATGAAAAGGAAACGAAGGCTGCTATTTTTCATATTTGTATATTTTTTCTTGTCAATTTTCAAAGGCATTTAAATTTCGTCTCTGAGGACCCGGGGGTAAATGGAGAGCCTACTAGGGAGAGACCTTCCAAGCATTTCAATTTAGGATCATAAGAATCTACTGAAAAAACTTACTGTCTAGAGAGGACGTCTAACGTTGACTTTTGCCCTATTTCTTAATTTATGATGCTTTGAAATGTACATTCGGTTTTATAGTATTATTTACAATACAATTGGAAATTAGTGGAAATTGTTAGGTTCTTTTCTGCGAAAAGGAAACGATAAAGTTTATTTAAATTTTTTCTAAGCAATAAAATAAATTGAAGTTTAGTACAAGCGTAACTCCATTCTAAATACTATACAAATAATATATAATATACAAATATTTAACTGTATTTTGCTTGCATTTTAGAGAATAGATTATTATTAAGCATTTTAATTATTATGCACACAATGGCTTTAAGTACAAATTAAAAATTTTCTGACATATTTTTAACAATTAACAAATAATTTTGTTATTTTTTTATATATAAGGAATAAACGTTTTGGCTTTTCTGTTCAGTTACTACTACATTAAGTAAAATACTACTCGACAGAAGTTAAAAGAGAAATGTTTTATAAAAATAAAGCGTATTCCAGAAAATAACATGCTTTACCCAAATCGTAATGGCGTGGAACAGGACAGTTCTGACGGAGACGACTTAATCCTATACGAAGTTATTGGTCGGTAGTTGTTAAGCAAAATAATGTGTTTTTTTTGCTTTTTTCATACTAAAAGCAAAGATTTTATATTATTTTATATATTAATATTATTTGATATATTAAGTATAGTGATATTTTTAAATTACTAAAAATATGTATTTCTTATTGTTTTACTATTAACATTTATAATACTAATTAATAATATTATTGTTATTAATATTTATAATACTCTAAAAATACTGTCATGCGTGTTAATAAAATACATAGCACATAAAGAATACTAAGTCAAACGAATTTTCTGAAACGCCTCATATGACCAGAATTAAAACAGTAAAAGCGTTGGAAATCGAGGCCGCCCATAGTCTGCAAAGGAAACTGGCGCGGGGCACGCACGAAAACGCACGCGACCTCATATTCTACTGATGTGTTATCAAACAACGAATTTATTTAAAAAACACTGACTATTGCCTCTTTTGTATGAGCCATTCAAGTCTCGCAGTACAAATACGCCTATGGATATATCGCGATGATTTTCTATCGACGACGGTTAGCGATGAATTGCACGAGCTGCAAATCGATACTTACAGGTAAAAGGTGCGACTTCGGCCCTGTAGCATATAAAATAGACGTATTTGATATGAAATATATGTGAGAAAATAAGCTTGAACAAGGTTTTTTTTTCTATTTTCGGTTTTTTTAATTGTGAATATTTTTTTATTAATATTGAGTAATTCTTATAGAATTTAATGAAGTTGAATATGTTTTTGTGTCCGATTCAGGCGTAAACTAAAATTTTGGATGGTATACGTTATAAAAAAAAGTAGTGTGATTTAACACTAGATTTTATTTAAGTATAGTGTATCTTCGCTTTTTATTTTCTTCTGGTTGAATCATTTTGCCGACACAGTCTAATATAGTAGGATGTATGTTGATAATCCCCAAAGTTACCGGAAGCACGGATGCCGCTGGTGCATCCATGCTCCCGGTAACTTTTGGGAACTCTTTTATCACAATTTCACTCTTAAGGGGATTCAGCTGTGGGCGTCGGAAGGCTGTTTATATTTGTAATATATAAAAAAAATCTGCATTTTACGAGTACACAGTCAGCGAAAACATTAATTTATTTAAAATATGTATAAATATAGATAGAATAATCTCTGAAATAAATTAGAAACTACATTTTTTTATACAAACTATTTTTATTGTATAAGTCATACTATGACCACAAATTGTCTTACTCTGGCTTGGTGTCCAAGAATCGTAATATTAAGCAACAATTTAATCTCGAGCCAACTTAAAATATAATACAGTATATAAAAACATAAGAGTCTACTCCTGTGAACAATATTTGGCAAGCGGGCGGTTGTTATAAGGCTTCGCCTTTGTGCGGGCTTCATTGTCGCCTAGATATAGGTTTTGTCTGCATTCTATGAGCGGTTCAGATGAGCAGCTCTTTTCGGCTTTAATATTTTGTTACAAAAACTAGAAATGCGCCTTGACTTAGACTGGGGAAATATTCTTGAATAGAAAATAGTATAATGGATAAATAATAGTATTCATATGTGTAGTGGCCAGTCGTGGCGCAGGGGCACAAGAGTGTGATTATAAACGTGACAGGTTGTGGGTTGGATTCCCACTCAAGGAAATTAAATAATTAATATTTTAATTTCCTCGCTGTAATTCAGTTCTGTTCCTCTACACGTAATGGCTTCAGAGTTCGGTAAAATGTGGCAAAAATGATGTGTCTTAATGGGAACGGAGGGTCTTAAAACTAAACGAGCCTGGAACGCGCGAAGCGTGAAGTTAAAAAAGTATATTATTATTTTTAATTTATGTACGCGATGATTGTGGATTCGATTCCCGATGAGGGGAATGAATAAAATTTTAAGTTATTTTCCTTTCTCTGATAGAAGCTTTTTGCATGAGTTTCCTTCAGTATCATAGATATTATGTTCTAGAAAGTCAACCGAGAAACTGCTTGCCTTTCTTACCAGTAGTTAAACAACGATTACTAATAACAGTTATAGTAATAAAAGTAAATAAAAATAAAAGTAAATAAATTTAAATAAATCTTAAAAACATTTTATTTTCAACTCCAAAAAATATAATAATTATTATAATACAAGTCAATGAAATCGAGCAAAAAAGCAATTTTTTGTTTATCATTCAAACTACTTTAATATCTCTTAAAGAATGAATAAAGCTGCATTCAGATTTCATTACCAATTACCAGGCGAGCATAGAGCGTGTAGAGCTTAATAATAGACGAAACGTCATACAAACGCAAAAAATGTATCAAACGCTGGGTCACGCCGAGCTCGAATGCATTACCAGCCTTGAAATTTGTTGAATTTTTTTAGATATATAAAGTATGTATACAATATTGAAATAGCAAGATTGTACTGCGGTAGCGAATTTGAATGAGATGTGTATAATTGAATTGTTAGAAAATAGAGTCATATTGATTTATTAGTATACGATGTTTGCAAATTCAAATCAAATTTCAGTAAATTATATTGGTTATAGAACAAATAAATATCACAGTGTTGGAACTCCTAAGTCGAGAACAAAATAATATTTAGGCGGACGATTTGCAAAATTAAAAACTAAGTAGAGTTTTATTATTAAACTAGTATGTAGCTGAAAATAACAAATTTAATTTTGAATTTAACGACCATTTATTATCATTTTTATAGCTAAACAAGCCAGATTTACTATTTTAATGCATTTCTTATGTTTTATAAATTAAGCAAATACTAAAACGTATTCAACATGCGTAGAAGTGCGTTTACATTTGCTAATTCTCATCTAATAGCCAGAGCTCTGAACTGGGTTAGAATGAACATTAACGCGGAAAGCCCGTCGCCAAAAATGTTGGCAAGCGAGAACTGATAGCGTGCAAGTAGATGGGTTTAATGCCCTCCCCATTCCATTGCAAGGCCAAGCAGGGCCGCACTCGGCGTAGCCATGACGATCGTGTGGGCGCGTTGCGAAGAGACGACCCCCCCGCGACCTCACCCTACGAGCTCTTTTCAATCCCTCAATGGCGCCTAAATCTTTACCTAAGGACAGGTATCAATTTTAGATACCGTATCTTTTGTCGGAATATTTTGAGTTAGACAAAGTATTCATGATCGTGTCAAACATGTTATATCACCGATTCATGCCCGGATTGAGACACGTGTTAAAAATATAGTTGAATATCAATATTTACAGATATTTCATAATAGTTCACAATATATAACTTTATAATACACTATACTTGTATAGATAATTTCGTATAAAATTAAATAGATAAAAAAGGTTATGTTAAAAATATTCGTATTTGAAACACGTGTAAAGATCATTTTCCCCAAAGCCGAAGGTGGCACGGCAATATTTACAATGTTTCCCGTTTAAATAAAACGAACAGGCTCACGATATACAGACCTTGGCCTTTTCGGGGAACATTCACGGGCATTCGGGATGTTTCTTAGAAATTCATTTCTTGATTTCCATATAAATCAGCCTGAGTAACATAATTGGAGACGATTGAAGGCTTTAAAATAGAATCATAAACAATAACTGTCTTTGATGGCATTAAATGTATTTTAATAGTGTCAATTAAGTAATTTTTATTTTAAACTTAATGAGCGGTCAAGTTCTTTAGTGCATATTTAAATCGTATAATTGTTTACAATTTCTTAATTAAATATGAAAACGATATAAACATTTAAACAATAAATATAATGAAATAAATATAATATTATTTAAAATATTTGACTCATTATATTTCACAATTAATGAAATCATAAAAACTATATTTTGCACACGCATTTTAATAAGGCTTCATCCCTTATCGATCTAACCTAAATAATAAACTAGGCGTTACAAGTGCGGCCCTGGCCGGGAAGTACACTAGTCTACGCCAGCAGCTTGCTATTTGCGACGGGCCTCCGAACTCCCTCCCCCCTCCCACTACTCAATTCCCACCGATAATTCATATATTCGTCTTCGCCATAGATGATAAACTGATATCCACAGTGTTAAAGGTCACTACAGTGACTATGCAAAGTATAATATGCAATGTGCTACCCTTTGAGGGTTTGGCAAAATTATTTTTGGTTTCATAATGTTTTTAGTTTGTTAAAAAGATAATTTCTATGTTCAACTACTGGTAAGTAGTCCTATAAGTATGCGTTTTAGATAGCAGAACTTAACGCCGTACTTTGAATGAATAAAATTGAAACGTAATAAAAATAATAAATCGATTTAATCCAAGTTTAAAAGAACCTGGCACCTTCACGTATTCAGACGCTCTCTTTGTAATAATTTTATACATCGTTGTTATTGGGACCAGTTGTGGCGAAGTGGCACAAACTTGTGATTGAAAACACAACAGTACAGATTGCGTAGATGATTCCCACTCGAGGAAATGAAATACTTAACATTTACATTTCTTTGCTCTGGCATCGAGACAAATCGCAGCGTTGAGTTCCGCCATTAAACAATCCCTATAGAATTCCACGGAAAATGTGGAATGGAAGTGTCTTAATGGGAATGGAGTGTCGTCACAACGCAAGGTTCACAGGTTTTTTCTGCTTACCCTCCTATGTGCGGGATACAGGCGTGAAGCTAAAAAAATAATAAAAAATACGTTGCTTTTTAGATAAAAAAATTGCTTACTCATAGTTTTATCTCTGTTTTATGTCGTCGTTGGACGCAAATTGAGTTTCCGCATGTATAAGTAGCTCGATGAGAACGTATGGCTTAGTTGGTCAGAGCGCTTGGATGATTTTTTAGAGGCGCAGGTACAAATCCCGCTACGTTTAAATTTTTATATGTTTTCTAAAAATCATTTTTCTCTTTTAAGTGAGGATTTACATTTAAAAAAAAATGTAAAGAATATCTATATACATAATAACTTAAGTTTTTACATAATGTATGTTATTTATTATACATATATTTGAATATTTTTAAGTATAAACTACAGTTGCTAACTTCATACACTTAATGTAGAACATTTCTGCAATATAAATCTTATGAATATTATACCCTAGTGGGCTTTTCTCTTACTAAACCAGCAAGCAGTATACCTTACTTAAATGTATTAAATTTTTAATACATATTTATTTATCAAAAAAGAAGCATATGATAATATGAATCTACGTGAGCTGTAGTCGTCGCCTAATTTGTATTTTGAATATTTTTTTTGAATATTTGACACCCTATTTAACATCCTACACAAAGGATACAGGTTCAATTCAGTTCTTTCGGTGGCTCACTATTTTGATAAAACACTGAGACCGTCGCCGTGAGACCGTCGTGGCGCAAGTATAGAAACGTGCCACTGTAAAGGCGACGGTTGCGGTTCCCACTTGGGGGAACCGCAACCGTATATTTAATATTTTTATTTCCTCGCTCTTGTAACGAGGCATAGCACGGCGTTAAGTTCTGCCATTCAACACACAATGCTTCGATAATTCGGAGGAATGAAAATGTCTTAACACTAGGCTCACAGGTTGCCTCGGTCTACCTTATGTGCGGGATACAGCGTGAAGCTAAAAACAAAACATAATGACAACGATAGGTCCGCACTCAACATTTCTCTTTGCATCCTGGGTACCCTGCTAGGAGCTTAAATACGCGAAGGTCATTTTTTATTAATAATTTGCAAAATTTATTTAAAAAAAATAAAAAGACACAATTTACTACGATGTATTGAAAAACAAAAAAATATATATTATATATAAAATAATATTTTGAATTCTTTTCAACAACAATATTAATTAATTTAAGAAAAATAGTATAAACACAATAGCGCATAAGTAACTATAAAAAACGCTATAAGAACGTGTAATAACTGTATGATTTTACGCTCGAAAACACCTCGAAATCTTCCAAAATGATAATACTTAACTTACTATAATTTAAATATCAATATCTATAATCAATGTTTCTAGCTTCACGGTTTGTCTTAAATATAACAGGATAAGCAGAAATACTCTAGTTCTGAGGCACTCCTGATATGATTGATACTGTTATCAGCGTAGGATTTTTTTGTCACTTACATTTGATAGTGTGTCTTGGAATTACATTATCTAATTTCCCCTGCCCCATTTTACTATCGAACATTAAAGCAAACTATTTTAGTTAGTTTGCCATGCTTTTTTACCGTACGCTTTGAGTTTATATTCTTTATTCGCTTATTAAGACAATGAAATAAATTATTGAATAAATTATTATTGAGGCCAGTCGTGGTGCAGGGGTACAAAGCGATAGGTTGTGGGTGCAATCCCCACTCGAGGAGTTCGAAATAAATTAAAATAAATATTTCAATATTTATTTTAATTTATATTTCCATTTCTTCGGGAGTTCTGCCATTCAACACGCAATGTATCCAGAATTCGACAGAAAGTGGGGAATGGAGTGTCTTAACACTAGGTTCCCTTTGCCTAGCCTGTTGTGTGCAGGATACAGCATGAAGTTGCATTNTATATATATATATATATATAATGGTCTGTTTTTCCTATGTCTCAATTTGACGTCATAAAAAAAAACGTTTTTTTTTAAACGTATTTTGATTTTATCAAGGAGTGGTTATTAACTTTAGAAACGGTTTTGTAGAGAATAGCCACTGAGAATGTCAACAGATTGTCTTTTACAATAAAATCTTTACACTATCTTTACGACAATAAATTTACTTTTTATTACACATTTATAACGTTAAATCTACTCATTATATAGCAATTTAAAAATCTAAATTTCCATATAAGTTACATTAAGGTTCAAGGTTGTATCACGTGAGTCGATAATTATTTACTACGGAAAATAATGAAAACCGCATTTAAATTAGTTGTCATTTGCTGTTTGTATAATAAAATTAATGTAACATAAATAATTACTCTTCTAACGTGAAATAATCTAACATCTGTGGAGAATTTTAATAAAATATTTTTATTTCTCTTCTCTGATGTTAAGTTTCGTCACTTAACATGTGATCGAGACATGCGTGTTTGTTTTTCAGCTTTAAGTTGTATCTCACATATAGCAGAGTAGGCAGAGGGAACCTAATTGTAAGACACTCTTTTTTCATTACGACACTTCCGTTCCCCAATTTACGTCGAACTCCCGATATATTGCTTTTGAGTGGCAGAAATCAGCCTCGCCTTTTACCTAGTTACCAGAGCTGGGAAACTGTTAAATATTTCATTCCTCTGAGAGTGAATCAAACCCACACTCGTCGCGTTTAATGAACAGAATGTCTTGGTCCAGGTTTTCTCTATACTATATTTTAACACTGCTACTATATTATACTTTAACACTGTGAAATACTACATAAAGTTGGAATTACGAAAAGAAAATATCATTGACCACAACAGTACCCGACGTGGATAATTCATTTGTCACTGTGCGACGTGAGCTATTTATTGGTTTTAATTTAAAATTGAGCTTTCTACTGCCCAGCACTTTATATTGCGCTAGTTGCACAATAAAATGTATTTAACAATCAAATTATAAAATTATGTATTATGTAAATTATTATTTAGGAACTAACGCAAATATACTTTGAGTAATATCATCATGATTTAAATCATCATTTTCTAACGTTATTTAATATTGTATGTGTATTTATGTGTAATTGTTATGTTAGAAGTATTAGACTTTATTGTGTTGATAGTGGGTTCGATGTTTATTTAAGAAAATGCGTTATGAAGTTAAGGGAAATATCACATTACTTGGTTCACTCTATCTAGCATGCATAACACAAAAGAGACAAGACTTTAAAAAGAATTAACTATTATAATACCTATCCTAATTCTGTTCATATGATTTAGGTTATTCCTTATCATATTAAAGTGTTTAATTTTATAACTATTTGAATAACCTAACCTAACTATTTGAAGTTTCTTTACCTAATGTAAGCAGATCGATCATTTTCTTAGAAACCTAAGGAAACAACTACGAGTAAAACTTGATTAAATTATTTCCGTTCTACGCGTGATTTTTATCTAGTTTTATGTTAAAATTTATTTAAATTATCAATTGAATGACTTAATCTTGCCATCAAACTTAATTATTATCAACACGTTGCTAAGGTACCTCTAGTGAGTATTAAAATTAAATATCAGTGATGATGGAACCATCTGAGATGAAGTGTTATTTTTTTTGTACAAAACCAGATCCCTTATCCTTACCTTATCTTATCCTCACATAAAGTGCTAATAATACACGTTTTACAGTACGCTATAGCACTTGTTAGATGTGAACTTTGCACAAAGAAAAAATTGTTGGTTATTCAGGGTCGTCTTCATTATTACTCGTGAAATACTCAGGTCACATATACGTGAACGTAAAGAAAGTAACGCAGCACTTACAATCTAGTTAAATTTGTTCAAAATTCAAAGTGAGGAGTCGATTACAAAGCTAGGCTGTTTGCCACAGCAAAGAGAGTGGAAACCTACGTGAAGTTACTAGACTCGTTTCTTTTGTGGTTGATAGTAGACATTAGACAGTACCTGAAATGTGATTTTCATAAGTTAATAATATTTTTTGTATTTTGAAAATACAATTATTGAATTTCAATACTTTAATGGTAAATAATAGATTATTTATGTTGTGTAAGGCCATCTGACTATAAACGTGACGATTGTGCGATCGACCCTATTCGAAGGAATTCAATATTTCATAATTTATTCTTGCTCCTCGCTCTGGTAACAAGACAAAGCGCGACGTTGTATCCCACTATTCAACACGCAATGTCTCAAAAATTGGGCGAAATTTAAAGTGATTTAATAATAAGTTGCCTTTACTTACTCTACTATATAAAGAATACAGCGTAAAGCTAATAAAATCAGTTAAGTGCGAGTTGGACTCGCCAACCGAGGCTTTCGTACCAATTTTAGGATTGTAGATCAGGAGGAAGTATAAATTATAAAACACATTTAAGTGTGCGGGTATATACACTCACTTTGTATGAAATGAACCATAAATATAAGTTTGTAATGATTTTCTATAAAATAAAGTTTTACTTTTTGGAATTTTCCTTCATTTGTATTGTAAGTTCACACTTGTCAAAACGTGTCAAAATTTCATAACTGTAGGCAGATAGACCTAAATATATGATACTACTTGAGCTTGACACCTCCACGCGATCTTGAGACAAATCGTCTTGAGAGACGGATAGATGGACATCAAAGTGATCTTATAAGGGTTCCGTTTTTACTTTTTGAGGTTGGCAGCCCTAAAAAGCAGCTACATACATTTTCTCACATAGCAGCCAAGGCAGAGAGAACCTAATATTAAGACACTTATGTGTTAATTGGTGGTATCCAACCCCATAGATTTTATGTCTATGGGGTTGAAATCCGTGTTATGTCTAGTACTCATAATATAGGGCGTGGTGTGATGAGAATAGAGTAGGAAACCAAATAAGTCGAGTAAATTTTTGATATTGTATCAATTTAGTACTTCAAAGCCATGTCTATGTCTATTGTATATAGTCTGTGGTGTCATCTAAATTCGTCAGCGGAATAAGGCCCCGAGAAACTCCAGTAAAGGGATCGTTGCCATAACAACGCTTAGACTCGGGTAGGTCTCAAATTAACAAGCCTTATTGATTATAGACATAATACTCAAAACTGCTATTATACTTGTATCGTTTGTTTACTCGCATTAATATTCCTCATCTTCATGAATATTGGACAAGAATTGGACTTGGAAATTTCCAAGAGCTTGTTTTTGGTCTTATCATGAAAACAACAAATATATTATATTGCAATTTATATAACATTTTAGATGGTTGTTTAATTGTAGGATTTAGGTTTCAAAAGGAATGAGGGTTACAGTCAGTGGTTATATACTTTGCATTTATTTATGGTCAGACGAATTTCAAGAAATACATTATTTTCTGATGTTTTTGACCAATGATAGAAAAATTATTTAGTTTATCTTATGCATTTTATTATTTAACTACGTACTGAAATTTATATATAATAGAATATTACAAAAAAAAGAACTACTTATAATTCGCAAATATGACTTTTTGAGTCTACAAATTAGATTTCTTAAAATATGTATCAAGACAGATATACATGTATATCTTTAGAGATAATTAAAGAATTAAAATAAGTTAAAAAAAAACTACTTATCACATTTTCTCGTTTGTATACATAAAAATTTAGGCTAGAAATTATTTATAATATAAATATTATGTAGTACCTAGATAGATTAGAAAAAAAAACAAATATATTAATGTATCACTTATTTGGTGTAACAAGTTGAAAAAAGAAAATCAGGGCATCAACAAGCCTGAATGAGACTAAGAGAAAGGTATTTGAAAGAAATTTAAAAAAGTCCACAATGCAAGATCACTGTAAGTGGTAACATATAAGAACAAGTAAATGAAGTGTGGAATTCTTGTGAAGTATGCTTAGTAGAGACAGAAGATACGAAATGGACGTGAAAAATAGTATTGCCGGTAACAGAGTTAACGATGCCTTAGTTGTATTAGATTTATGAAACGTTATCACAGATGCACATTTGGCCGTACATGATGCTGTGTTGGTACCGACGCCGTTATACGGCAGCGAAAGAGATGGATGACAGTAGACGAGGGGAAAAGGGTTTGCAGAGACCGAAGCGTTTGGCGCTCTATTCTGTCGGGCTGTTATGGATACAGTGTGGAGCTAAGATAAAGAAAACCAACAAGCTCATTGGTTGATACGTACCGTAACTTTTGTATTTCCTAGCTTATAATAATATGGGGTTTAGAGCAAGATAAGTATCGATAGAGTTGACCTTTAAATATGGCCTTCATCGTATCAAGTTTTTTTATGTAACATACTCATCTCTTTTATGGCATTGATGACTAAGGCTTGTAACATATTATTTTTTGTATTTCTTTTCAACAATTTAAAGTATTTTTAATTGTAAGTCATTGGAAAAAAATCATTTTTTGCTTCACGCTGCACAGAGCAGACAGCAGAGTAGCAGCAGTGTGAATCTGGGAAATAAGTATTAAGACACTCCGATCTCCATTAAGATACCTCCGATCCCCGCGATAGTTGGAAAATTTCATAATTTTATTAATAGTTTTTTATCTATAGGTTTCAGATATTTATATTTTATGACTAAAATGATATTGTCGTACATGTATATATGTAATATTATTTATTATCTCATATCTCCAGAACTGCTGAATTGATCGGATTTACTTAATTGAGGTATCCTTAGATTCGTATTAGCAGCCCAAGTGTTCTTAGATTGGTGACGTTAAAAAACAAACATGGCGGCTATGGGACGCCATTGGACTTAGTGAATAAAATTTTTCGTTTCGAATATCACAGTATGGGTATTAAATTCAAGAACTCAATACGTGGATTTCAAAAAGGTATATCATGATTATCACTACCATAATGAATTCTAACAAAAAAGTGAAAAATAAAAATATATTTATAAAAACAAAAACCCCGACTGCATAAAACTAAAAAGAAAATAAACAAGCCCAATAGTTTATTAGGATTAACAGGTGGGACCTATAAGTAATTCTTCAATCAATAAAATCTTTACCAGGAACCCCGCGTAATTTAAAGAGGTCCCGACTATTAATCTTAATAAACTATTGGGCTTGTTTATTTTCTTTTTAGTTTATGCAGTCGGGGTTTTTGTTTTTATAAATATTTTTTATTACCTATTTATCACAAAAGATTTCATATTATTACGATATTATTAGTTATTTAAGTGCTCTTCAATTAATTTAACATTTTATGTGAAATGCGTATCTAATGAGGCATGTCAAATTAAGTATGTAGTGATTTTATAATATGGCAAGTCTATTTATTTATATACCAGCTACACAGCTAGTTGTACCGGTTTTAAAAAAATCGTTGCCAGCGAATTTAAAATTGTTAGATTTCTTTGCAGTTAAATTTATAAGTTACTTGAATGTAATTCTAAGATTTTCCAAAATATTTTAGTTATTACATATATCGTGATCAAATCGTAGCCATTACTTGAAATGATCTAAAATTGGGCACATTGAAAAAGCCAACTTACTTATGGCATATCATTGAATTATTACGTTGAACGTATAAATTTTTATATACTTTTTAATTATTTACATTTAAAAGTTGCTTTCTAAAAGATTTAGTTCAATTTCAATTCAATTATATTTTATTATTATTCCATTATATATATTTTATTATTCAATTATATTTTACTTTATTCTACAAAAATCATAATGTAAAGTTACTAAATAATAATTTATTCCATTTAACGTATATAACGTTTAATTAACTTTAACCGAAGTCTATTACGGGTTAACTAATATTCGAGTAAATTCTGCTTAAATGATTATTATACATATAAAATAATTATAAATTACTACACATATGTCAATACATGCATTTCTAATAATTAATATATATTTAATAAAATTATGAGTGAAAATGAACGTAAAAAATAATAATATTCAATTATTAATAACAACAACAATTTGACGTTGCTTATACTAATTGAGCTTTTTCTGCTAGTCTGTGTATAGCCTTAAATCACTGACGAGTAACGCCTCCCACATACATAATACTTTTTTGACAATATAAACATGATCTTATTAATTTTCCTTTAGCGAAATACGCGTAATAAATATTTTGGTGCTTTAATAAAAATAGAGCATTTAATGATATTTTCATATCAATTATAATAGGGACAATCTATGCCCAATTTAATATTACTTAGCCGTGTTTTCCTTTTTTCGGAAGTAAAAATATTTCGGGAAATCTATCAGTGTTTCCGCGTATTTAGTAATGAAACCTAGCTTATATATATAGAAAACGACAAAAATATACACTCATTATACATATATGTTAACTTACTTCATAAGAATAAAAAAGCAAAGGTTCTGTAAACTAAATTTAATACTTCCAGTACCAATCTTGAAACCTACTATGGACATTTGACTCATCCTAGAACAATGTTGTGCGTTAATCATTAAAATTATCGGCATTTGTCAGTGCCTAGTAATGAACGCATGAGGAAGTGTTCATATACGACGTGTGCATACAAATTTAGTTTAAAAATGCTTTATTTGAAGGAGGTTTTTAGACATAGCCGTTGCTACACCTTTGCAGGAAATTGAATTAATCTTAAAGTTTTATTTGCTTAGTTAAGATAAGAAAAATTGAGGGTTATATTAGTCAATTTTTCATTGATATATTGTTTAATACCGTAACAAATTACTTATTTAGAAAACGTATAAAAATTTGAACGTAGCGGGATTTGAACCCGCGCCTCCTGGAAACCGACCAGGCGCTCTGACCACTAAGCCATACGTTCTCATCAAGCTACGTCGAAATTTTTATACGCTTGTTACAACTTTATTTATGTTGTTAGCATCTCTGTAGGGAAATTAATTATTTTTATTTTCTCGTTCTGGTTCTTAAATCTAAATGTTTCGGAAAATGTGGAACAAAGTATATCAACACTAGGGTCCCTCCGATTACCCTATTATATGCGGGAGACAGTGGGAAGCCAAAAAAATTAGTACCAAAACAACTTGATTTGTTGCGTACTTAAAAACTACACGTATCCCACATTAAATGCAATTTAAATTACATTTTTGGTAAAAACAATGCCTGTATGTTAAGTGCACAATAGTGTCACTTTTGTTTCGGTCTGGTTAAAATAAAAAAAAGGATTCTGCTATATGATATTAACAACAAAGTTTTGTATGAATCATGACAGTGATCTTTTATATTATTCTATTATCTTACGAGAAATCTTCTTGATAAAAGATTTTATTTTGAATCTGAAATATTTTAAGATAGATATGTACTTGTTTATTTTCCTTATGAACGAATTCGTTATTAATATGCTTAGAAATTTTAAGAATATTTTTTCCGTAATGATTACTGACACTTATGTCTATAAGATGTTTGTTGATTTATTTTCTTTAATTAGGCAAACATTAATAAGTGTACAGTAAATATTAAAAAAAATATAGATTTTCCTCAAATAAATCATTTTACTCTCCAACCTCAGTCGACGCTACGCTGCCGTGAAAGTAATATATTAAAATATAAATGTTATTTAATAAATTAAACCGAGTGGGATATTTAAAACAACTGAACTGATTTTGATGAAGTTTTGTCTGTCCTAAATTGGAATATTTCAATAAATAAGATCGTCTCTACATTACTTTTAGTTTCAGAGAAATTTGTGTATGAACATAGAAACATAAGTAAAAATGAGCAAGCAAAAATATCCTCGTTGACGAAGTTGCCGCAAATTCAGGTTTATTAACTTTTTTAGGTTGTACTTCCCGTTGACTTACAATCCTAAAATTTATACGGAATCCTCGGTGAGCGAGCCTAACTCATATTTGATTGGTTTTAAGGGTTCCATATCTCAAAAGGCAAAAACAGAACCGAACACGATCACTCTACATCTCAGTAAAAAATCAAGCTTTTAAGTGAACGCAATCAAAAGATACAAGTATTAATCGACGATGACATCGATTTGATCATCCATTTTGTATGAAATTCGATGCGTAATCAAAACGTTTCACGTGGACCTACAGTTATGAAATTTGGCACGAAGTAAGTACTTATAATAAAAACAAAAGAAAAAATCCGATTAGTGCAACCTGACAATGGCGAAAAGATTTGTGCTTAACTGGCACGTTCGGAACGCCATAAATAATTTAAAAAAGCTGACTGCATAGAAAAAAAAGAAAAAATCCCTATGATTTATTAGGATTAACAGTCGGCAGTGGGAACAAATTTATATACATACAGACATATATGTGGCTGTTTTGGCACACAGCATCATAGCTAATCAGAAGTGACAGCCGACCGTAAACTCGACGGTTGTCGGTTTGATTCCTCTCGAGGAAATAATCTCTGTCTCTAATATTGAATGAAAAGTGGGAACCTAAGTGTCGTAATATTAATCCATCTGGCCTACCTCGCTAAATGTGATTCAGTGTTAAGCTATAAAAAAGCAACCATAGAATGATAAACACAATACTCATTTGCGAGCCGCAGTCGGGTAAAAAATACAACTTTTATACTAAAATACAATTTCTATTCGTTACAAAACTAAACACACCATGGTACGGTAACATGGTAAAAAACGGCCAAGCATTATGCAATTGGTCGGTTTTGGGAGGTGACGTCAACCTACGAAGGCAGGTTCAGGGTCGAGAACGAGTTCACGCGATCATAGATTGCTTCGATCGTATGCGGTGGGTTTCTACTTAACGCATTTGCGTGATTATTCCATGCATTAATTATAATCGTTAAGTAGCTGCTATTTTAGTTTTTTTTCTTCGTGTTAGTTATAGTAAAAATGTTTTTTTTGTGTACATTGTGTTAATATATTTATTTGGTGTTTAAAATACAATAGTCAGTTTTTTTGTAATAACTTACAATAAAGTTTTTTTTTGAAAGAATTTTTTTATAAGCGTACGTATTCTTTTTTCGCGTTTGTGTGACATGATCTATGAACGTTAGATGTGGGCTCAAATCACTTCAATCACGAAAAGTATAAAAAAATTTCCAAGGTACAAAGAACTTCGTCAAAATTTTATTTATATTAATAATTTTTCAAACAATCAGAGTTGCTTTGTATAGAATGACGGAACTTAACACCGCATGATCAGACCGATCGAACTGATACAATTATTTTATTGAGTGAAATTCGAAGCTAAGAGTATGCAAGTGCGCAGTTATTCACTTCTATTCAATCAATTATAATTTTATAAAATAGACAAATTATGACTGATGTATCTATGTGTTTCTTTGCCATACATAACATACAAGATTACATCAATCATGATACTGTGAGACAACATCTAACTAAAATCTAAAATTTAATCTAGATCAGAATTAGTTATTATTTTTTTCCCTGCATTGGTGTGGCGTTGAGTTCTGCCAATTTATGAATTGAATTTAGGCGGTCTTTCGAACTCTTTCGAATTCTTTTAAATTACAAATTTGAAGTCATTCGAATTTGGATAAAGCGTGGAACTGAAAAAGAAAATAACATAGAGAAAATATATATATTTTTTCGAATCTTCTTAACTTTTCTTAAAAATAATAAATCACTTCCGAGAACACGGAATTCAGATAACATTTGTATAGAGTTCACTGTTTGTGATAACGCATTTGTGTTTATTACTAATATTAAACATCTTTGAAGTATAAATAATGTTGCATATCAGTTTCATAATTTAATGCCGTAGCGTGAAATTATTTTTATTGAGCTTCACGCTGTGTCCCACTTATAGCAGGGTAGGCAGAGGAAACCTGGGAACCTAGTATAAAGATATTCCCTTCCATTTAAGACACTCCCATTCCACACTTTCCGCCGAATTCTGGAGGCATTGCATGTTAAGTGACCGAACTCAATACCGCGCTTTGCTTCGTTACCTGTGCGAGGAAATAAAAATGTTATTTGTTTCATTTCCCCGAGTGGAAATCTAATCCACAACCTGTAACGTTACAGTCGCACGCTTGTGCCATTTGATTAATTGATTAGCTTTATAATATAAATACGTCTTACGCTTGTGCCTACGCATGGATATGCCCTGGGCTACATTTATCATGTTTTAATTGTCTTTTATACAATTGTCATTTTTTATTCCGTATTCCAAATTCGGTTTAATAAGATATTTCGAGAAATTCTTTCTTTACGGGCCTTGTTAAACATAAACAATTATTTAAACCTACAAATATAGACGTAACTTTCGCTTTAAATAAAAAAAAAAACATTTGATTATTTATTCTTCATTCTTCCATATATCATTTTTTATCGAGTTTTATTGTTTGTTTTGTATAGCCTGGAGGTATAGACCCAACTCGCTAGAGAGGATACCCGAAAAAAATCGAGCTTGCTTATAGTCTCTTAGGTGGTAGCGGTAGCCCCACCGTGTTGGGCAAGGGGAGTGGAAGGCTAATCCATTGCTTACCTGAAGTCGACCTGATTGAAGAAACTGATACAGTGATGATGATTAATGATTACATTGGAAAAACATCGGAACGAATCATTACAACCCGTTTCAGCACCAGAACCCGAAAGATAATCATCGTAGTGCTACGCCCCTACAATTTTAGCATCAGACAAAGAATATGACGTTTTCTTTAGTGCACTTTAACTGACTTTGAAGAACACCAACAAATAGAATATAGTAATAGTCATATAGGTGATCTGAACTCCAAAGAGTTAGGCAATTAAAGGATAGATAGATAATTAGAGATTAAGGGCAAGTATAGGCTGGAAGTTCGCAACAATAACGGGGAAAAGTTCTTGGAGTTCTTCTGTCAAGATGATATATGTACAAATATAATTTAAACAGACTTATATTGTAAAGAAAGCCAGACAGCAAGCGTGCGAATGTAATATTATGGGTTCGATTCCCACTCGGGGAAATATATAATATTTATATTCGCTCTGGTAACATGGCAAAGCCAGGCGTTGAGTTCAACACGCAATGCTTGAAAAATCCGCAGAAATTAGGGAACGGAAGTGTCTTAATACTAGATTCTCAGGTTTCTTCTGCCTAACCTGCCATATTTGAGATACAGAGTGAAGCAAAAACAAATATAAAGAAACTTAATAACGATGCAGTAAATGTACTAAAAATTAAAAACCAGGCCATCATCAGGTGAAGGAAAGTGTAAAATTTTTATAACTAGATTTGAACAACGTTACCATCAACAAAGAGGAGCCATTACTTAATAATAATACTATGGAATTATGAAATGATATTAGCACAACGACGCGAACTAACAACTAATGAATATGAGATGCAAAATGTGGTTATTTCCATAACGGTCAAACAGGTTTATTCATCAAATTGCCTATACGAGTATGTTCTTTATTTTACTAGCTAGTCAATCTTGCTTTAATCAGTTTTATTCATTTTTATAATTTTATAGTTTTTCAAATCATCATCCAGCACTTTACGTACCAGCATGGACGTAAAAAATGTGAAAATTTTGCTTACAGCGTGTAAAGTATCTAAATATTTTTTTATTGGTAAAAAGAAAAACCATACGTGCAGCAGTTTAAAAGCGGGATTTTCTTTACTTTATTGATTTTCTTTACTTTATTTAGCTTCATGTATCCCGCACATAGCACGGTAGGCAGTGGGAAGCAGGGAAGTTAGCGTTCATAGACACTCTGTTCCTTTTATGACACTCCCGTTTTCCATTTCCGCCGATGTCTGGAGGCATTGCGTGTTGAGTGGTGGAACTCAACGCCGAGCTAGAAATATTATGCATATACTTATATTTCATTAATATCACATATAAATTATATTTTTAGGCTTCCGTACCTTTTAGGCAAAAAAGGAACTCTTATAAGATCATTTTGTTGTCTGTTTGTCTGTCTGTCAAGAGCCTTTATCTTAGGAATAATTGGAGATATCGAGTTATAATTTAAACCATAAACTCAGATCTACGGCCCATGATTTCCTGAAAAAGAAACGTATTTCTACATTTACTTAAAATTATACATGGCCGCTTTTATCGCAAAAAACGTGTATTTCAAGTTTTTTAAAATTAATAGGGTACTTCTGGTTGACCTAGAATTATGAAATTTGGCATCTACAGGTACTAGTTCATGAAAAAATCTGAAAACTATATATTTTGTGGTTAAATCCTAAAAAATAATAGCTTTAAAAAGGAGGGTAAATTTGGTAATAAAGCGGCAAGTGAGATATCAGATCAAAGAGCTTGGTGTCCATATTCCAATATATATTTTATTTATTTTTTATGACACACTAATTCTTATGTAAAACAAAAAATATATATGCCTCTCCCTCTCACATCCAAAGATTGCGAGATATCGTGATTTAACGCAAACTGTGGACCAGTTTATCGGAGATCTCTAATTTTTGGACGGAACCCTTTTCATATCTCACTGTATGTTAGTTAAGGTCGTTGTGGCACAGTTATTCATTATCCCCTATGGTATACAGAGCGTGGATTTCAATTTTGCCACTCAACAAGCATTATATCGAAAAATGAGCAGAGAGTATGGAGCAGTATTTTACACAAACTACTAAGTTTTAAAAAAATACCTAGGAGGAAAAATAAGAAATTGAAATATTTATTTAGAAAACGTATAAAATTTTGAACGTAGCGGGATTTGAAATTGCGTTCATTTGAACGCAATTTCAAATCCCACTACGTTCAAATTTTTTCTACGTGGACTATTTCACATTTAGGAAAGAAGAAAAGAAATTAAATAATTAAAAAAGTATTTTTTTTCCTAAGTTTTTAATAAATAACGCTTAAAAATATATATCCTGCAATTTATAAAAGATTTTCCGTTTTCCATTTTTCAGTTCAATATGTTATATTAAAAACATAGACGCAATTAGATTTTGTTTTGTTTAACTACCTAGCTCATAATAGCACTAAAAAAATTTAAATTCTTTTAATTTCAAATATTTTATGTATTATACATATGTGACTGAAAACAGGGAAATAGTGAATTACACAATAGTATTATTATGCAGTTTTTTGATATTGTAAACAGTCCTTAGCCATACGTATACATAGTATTAGCTAAGTAATCATGTCACGAAGAAATGTGATTAAAAATTCTGGATGTGACATAGAACCGGTCGGCCGCGATTGATAATATACGTTTGGTATACAAGTGAAATTACAATTAGTATGGAGAATCCTAGAAAAGTACAAGGTACTCGTAGCTACTAACGCGAGCCGCTCTCGGCTAGTACAAGGACATCTCTACATACTCTAACATAACAAAGATAGAGTCAATGCACAAAATAATTTTCACAAGCGGCCGAGTTTTCAGCGTAACAAAGGCCGCAGGTGCCTCGATCGATACGGTGCATGAAAACTGGAAGGTTGCTCGATGATACGGAAGTAGAGTTTTCCTCTTGCACGGCTGTAGTGTAGCTGGTGTGTCTGTGTGCGCCGGTGTGCAACTAGTCGCCCGAGGTCGCCCACATTTGATCTGTGCAAATTTCGTGTTGAGTTCGCTGGCCGCTTCCAGGGTCGCAGCGCCGTATCTCTCAAATTTTGCTTGTTAATTATAAAAATAATGCGTTATATAAGCTATACAATATCTGTCTGTCCCGCTCATTCCCGCGGCTCGGTCATATGTCTGTCGCGCCGTCACCAGCACTGCGGCGCACACAGCAACGCCGGCTAGAAAAGTACATCCACGAATTTCGGCTACGCTTGAGTGTGTGCGTGAATGACGTTATCGTACAATGCGATTACAGGGCTGTATTGGAAATTTTTCTGTTTTATTATGACGGGTTATGAATAGACAGCTATTACTGGCCGTTTGTGTACGCATAACTTTCTAAAATTCACAGTTTATTAGTTTTAGTCACTTTGTACGGATTTAGCTCTGCTAGGATCTCACATTTGTCTATATACCAGTGCATAGAATAATTTGCGGCCCGAAGTTCGGCACTGTGCTTACACGTGCCGCGGAGTTGTCCCCTGGATGCGATGTTTGGCAGTCATTGTATGCAGTCATCGCGTATTTGCGCACTAGCGCCTCCGCCTCCTCGCCCGTCCCCTGCCCCCATAGGCGATGTACACTGCGCCGCATTTACGGACCACAATCACCTAAGTCTTAGTAGTAACAACATAAAGGCTATATTGGCATGTACTGAACTAATAGCCTCGTTGCCCACTGTACTTACACGCATCCGTAGATAACTTATTTGGGTTTATGCAAATTGAACGCGGATTTATTTCTTTGAGTGTGTGTGTGTGTGTGTGTTTGTTTGTGTGTTTGTGTAACAGCTAAATGAAACAATGTAATTTTTTGCAGTGAATGCTAACTGAATTCAGTTGTAATTTAAGTTATAATATTTTTAGACACGATTTTTTAAGGTTTTATGTTGTTTAAATATTTTGAAAATATTGTATGATTTGTTAGTATGTTTTAATACTACATGACGTCATACTGAAGTTGCAATTTTGATTTTATGAGTTTAAAGTGCGAAATTGAATTTTCATAGTAGTTAATTGTATTGAAAATATTATATGAGTAATTTGTTATTTTTAAGACAAAAAAAAATATATTATTTTAATTTCCTCGCTCTGGTAACGAGGCATAGCGCGGCGTTGAGTTGTGTTTCGCCTCTAAATACGCAATTCCTCAAGAATTCAACGCAGAGAGGGTATGGAAGTGTCCTAGTGACTACGAAGAGTTTTAACACTATGTTTCCAGGTTCCCTCTGCCCTGCTATTGCGGTGTACAGCGTACCGGGGTGTAAAATATAAGTTTAATATTAAATAATTAATATACCTATTTTAATTTTTTTCTAAATATGTGGGAATAGTAATACTTGAGTATATTACCCTTAGCAATCGGGAAATATAATTCTATAAAAAACATAAATGTGAAATAAGAGTCAAGTTAAAAGTAATGCGTCGGTCTTGACTTCATTGACAAAATATACAGAAAGATTTATGTGTTATAGGTGCCGAGTTTTGTGTTCATTCGAGATAAAATTGAAGCTCTAAATTTCACTCGACAGTTTTTTACTTACATGCTTTATTATATTTGCAAGTTAGTGTACTTTCAGCTTGTACTGAACTATGAGTTTAGTATTTCGTTTTGTGCCTGGAGGTAAAATTTTGTCTTTGAATTTTATCCCGATTCTATCCGACATCCGTGAACACAATTCATCATCCATATTGATCTTTCATAATTTTGTCGGTAAAGCTAAGAACGACGTATTACTTAACTTTGACCTTGGTACTCACGTCACATTTATGTTTTTGATAGAATATCATTACTTTTTGTAATATTATTACTAACGACTATTAATTATGAATACCTCGTTTTTCCTACGTTCTTTGATCTAATTTTCACACTTAACTTTTTAAGTCACTCAAAATATCCCTGTTCTAGAGGATTTAAACGGTGGAAATCAACGCTAAAGCGTGGCGTTGAGTTCCGTTACTCAACACGCAATGCCTCCGGAATTCGATAGAAAGTGGAGAACGGAGTGTATTATATTAATACTAGGTTCCTGCTGCCTACAGATACAACGTGAAGCTGGAGGTTTTAAAAAAAGTGCTAAATTTCATGCATGTAAAGTAATTGGCTTACGAGTTCTGAGGAGCTCAGAAGTAATTTGAAATTGTTCGTGTAAAAATATATTGCGCGTTTCCACCTTTTTGACTTTGCTGAACACGCTAGCGCGTGTCTTGATAAACGTTATTTACCCGTTACATTGTAGCGACAAATTATATGTATACGTATATTGAAACTATCGTAAGTTAGATGTGATTGATTACACTCAACGCAAAACTATCGAGTTTTGAGTTCAAATAACATTCGAAGAAATGTTTGTTTATAATATACCTACCTCTATGTAAATTTGGCGGCTTTATTTCGGACTTAGCACGTGATATATGGAAGTTGTCATTCAAAAGATTCTTGAAGATATGATTAGGTATGGAGGACAATTTTAATTATCCTCCATACATAAAATTAAATGATTGACATACCAAGAAATCAACGCACAAACTGGACCACCAAACTTAGAATCTCGAAATTTTGCAAATAAAGGTTTCTCTGCAGAGTGGATACTGAACTAGTTTAAAAACAAAAGTTGAAAAATCCAACCCTAAGGGAGTAAACAAGGGTCGAAAGTGTATAATATGAAATATCTTGTCTTTATAAATATTGAACATTGTTGATATTTACTATAACTTTTTATCGTGACAAATTATTGTCTGAGATAATCCAAAACTGCACGGGCGAAGACGCGAGCATTTAGCTAACTAATATATAAAAAGTATATCGTGTAAACTCAAAAATATATAAAGGCGATGTCTCATAAAGGAAAACATAGCTAAAAGGAAATTTAGCTTTGACATTTGGGTTCAGAACGGTCTAAAACCACACCTGGGTCCTAATTAATGGATAGACCTAAGTACATAACACAACACGATAGTTTACCTTAGATAATGGAATATGAAAAAAAATGTATCTGATAATTCATAGGAGAAATTTAAGATACACTTAGAATTGGTAAAGGAACAGTGATATATTATTCTTCTTATGTTATTTGACATTTAATGTATTTAGGTAAGTTCTTCCAGATAACACGCAAGGTTTCGAATACGGGTGGAAAACGGAGAACTGAGTGTGAGCTAATTCTGGAATTCCTGGCCTATGTATAAAAAAAATGTACTGCATTTCTCAAATGGCTTAAACTGAACCACATTACTAACACTACGGTACTCGTACGAGTGGTAACAATATTTTAAAAATAAAGCGTTTGAGTACAAACACAATCCCTAAATACAAGTTTAAAAAACAATTCATGTATCTGTCAATAATAAATTAATAACTAACGTTAATGTAACACTTCCAATTCTTTTAAAAAAAAACGTATCTAAAAATCGCATACTTTGACCTACATACGAAAGGTCGATAGTTTTCCAACAGATGCATGCTGTGTTTATTTACTATGGATGAAAAGGAGTAGACTAAGTCGTATTAAAATAAATGCAAACGAACTCTACGCTTTTTTCCTCATAGCAATATAGACAGAGGAAACTTAGTGTTAACCTTTTCGGTTCTTACTTTACGCCCCATTTTCTAGACATTGCGTATTGGGTGGCAGCATGCCGCGTTTTGTCTATCAAGGCGGGTAAATAAAAACACTTGAAATACAATAATTCCTCGGAGTGTAGATCGAACTCATAGTCTTTAGTCTAAACAGAACTTTACAGTCAAATACTGTAAGAATTACCTCAACTCTACCAAACTTAATACATCTTTCAACAAGCGAATCAAATTGCCAAAAAACTAATGATCATTCTAATAAATACTACCTTTTCATACAAGCATGCAAACATACAGTTTCTTTGCAAATTGATTTGTAAAGAAATGTAGATATAGTAGTAGTAAATTGATTGAAGACGCATCACGTGACCCAGTTATGGGGCTCGAGCTATTTTAGAAAGAGCACACCGGCTGCATTCGTTACAGCCATGGTGACCTGGTTTCCACTACGTCCTTTGTTCTAGTATAGCAATTATATTGTAGTGTTATTAGGGTGATGATTCTACAAGATTAACCCATTTTTGCTTTTAATTGAATATAGCATCTACTTGTATGAAAAAAAAAACCGGTTAAGTGCGAGTCGAAGTCGCCCACCGAGCTTTCCGTACCAATTTCAGGATTGTAGATTAACGGGAAGTACAATTTATAATAGTTGACAAATCAAATTTGCGAGTGTTTGCACTGCTTTTGTATTAGATGACTGTAGGTAATTTGATTTGTTATATTTTTTCTATGAAATAGCTATAAATATTCAATTTTAAGATTTTTTCTTTTTTTATCGTAAGTACTCGTGCCAAATTTTTATATTTATAGGTCCACGGGTACTCTATAAGGTTTTGGATTTTCTATTATACAAAATATGTATAAATGCTGGTCTTTTGATAGAGTTGTAGAGAAAAGTGATTCTATCAAGGTTCCGTTTTTTCCTTTGTAAGTACGGAACTCTAAAAATTGAAGTTAAGTGAACGTACTTGGCTTTTGTATTGACTTATCAAGAATCAATTCTCTTAAGAATGCGTATCAGGACATGACAATGAATTTAGCGGAACTATCGGTATCGGTTAATTTAAGATATATAGATAGATACAGTATGTAATATCAAGGTAGGAAACGAGAGTGGACGTTTTAAAACTTATTACAAATAGTTTTATGTAACATTATACTCTAATTACATAAAGATATAAAATTACGCACATTATCACGATTTAAAGAATCATATTAGGTCACAATATAGTAAAATGAATTAAAAAAATGCAAATAAATGTTTGGAAACCATTCCTAAAAATAGATATTTACACAGGGCAGAAAGAGAACCCACAACTTCCACTAGTAGTAACCAAGGCTTATAAATTGCTAATAATGTAAAGCGAATTGGCTTTATTACTTTTATTTCAAGAGTACTCCAGTTGCATTCATTACGGTGACCCAATTTCCGCAGTCCGCCCTTTGTCGGGAAGTTCTGTGACGTCAAGCTATTATGACGTTAAGTAAAATGTGACTAGTTTAAAGGAAAATTAGCAGGTAATATATGTAAATAAGACGTTTATGCGGACGAACATTTTCCATTCATTGACTTTGCACATTATTATAAATTAGTAATATATTATATATTTTATTTTATATTAGTGAGTGTACGTAATACAGATGTGTAATTTTTGATCACACTCGCACTACTGACAAAAATCTTTTTAATATTTTTTTTCAGCTTCACACTGTAATAATTAATGGAACGAAATAATTAGGTATAAATTTTGGTATTATATCTAAATGAAAGGGCAACCTTCTATAGAGAATGTATGCGATAGAATTAATCAGTTTGTTAAAATCGAATACTGCCCTGAGGCTGAATAGGTTCCCTTTACGCAGAGGTGTACTAATTTTACAAGATAGGACAAGTTAATTAACATAGGGTGGTCAATCATAAACAGAGAATTGAATCTTTTTCAAATTTATTCATATACGGCTTATGTCTGTTTGTTCATAGTCTGTCTGTATAATGAATTTGTCAACCAGGCTGATAATGATAACCGAATTGATGAAATTTTGTATAAACAGCAAATCAATATTGCTTGATACTTGTTCAAATAGGTTTGATCAATTTCCAATGAACATCTACTATTTGTATATTATTTTATATAAAAATTACGATTGATTACCTTGCAAAGTAAATGCGTATATTTAAATCAGAAACAATTCACAATTATAATTAGAGGGTAGATGAGGTCCTACGAAAATGTCATGGTCACTGCAAAATTTAAAAACCTTCGAAGGTCACGACTGGTTTAGGAGCAATATTTTTTGTGGAACATTGAATATTAAAGCGAACTGCGTGAGGTTATAGTAATGTATTCAAATTGAATGTTCACCGATTGGAGCACGGCTAAATTCCCTTGATTCAATCTAATCAAAAACTCCACTGCCAACGTTGTTTTTAGAGCAAAATGCAATTTTAGTTTTTCTAGTTTTCAAATATGAATGTAAATAATGTAAGTTGAAAGGATTTTTTGAAATATATTTCTTAAATGCCTAGATATTTTAAATTTATTTGCTTCCGTTTCACACTAAATGCAAAAGAGTTATATAAGATCTCTATTTTGTAAGATATATTTTTATTTTGTATATTCACAGACATATTTTTTTGAAAATTCTCAAGTTCACAGCTGTGAACTATGCGTCACAAAACATTTCCTAGGTAAAATAATCGAAAATGGAAGGTACAATTTAACAGGCTATCATCGCATTGTTCGGCGCAGGTAGATAATTGATCGGGCAAACAGCGTGGAATTCGGAACCGTTACGCAATGCATTTTTTAGGGTCTGAAATTACAGGGCGGGAGCGGGATGGGAACGGCGGGATATGACGTTCGATTTAAAGGGTAGGTACGGGGTGGTAGCTGCAGGGCTGTTGACGGGCGGCCCGCGCCTGCGCCCTAGGCCTGCCGCCGCCCGATTTCCGCACGAGCGTTGACAGTTAGTCCGGACTTCCTCGATACCGCGCGTCCGCGCTGTGCCTGTGCCTGTGCCGCCTGTGCCCCGGGCGTTCCGTAGCCGGCCTTGCCTAGCTGCCCAGACGTACATGGCGTATTGACGGACCTCTTCACGTAAGTTCATTTTGTGTACATATTATATATACGTACATACGTTCTCCTACCATTGATTGAGTAATGGTCGTGTTCAGTGTGGCTCATGTGTGTTTGTTTTTCTGTGATATGTTTATTTTTGTGTTGTCGTGATTGTGTCTTATTTATGTTTCAGTTTTAATAAAAACTTATTACAGTGGTTTTATGTGCATCTTACCATTTTCTTTGAATGGACGAGGATTTTTTTCTTTGGATGTAATTAGTTATTCATTTTTATTGTTTCTTTGCATGAAAATTTATTTATATTAACTTTAAAAAAAAATGAAAATTTATGTATATTTGAACTTGATACAAACGTATTTAGTTTCTATAGGTTGATTATTTATTAAAGTTTTGCTTTATTTTAAGTATTTTAGTGCGTGATAGTTTATATATTTTATATTTTAGTCATGTAGTAAAATTCAATAGTGTCTTTTATTTGTCCAATTTTAAATCGTACTAATATTAATACATAAGTATTTGAAACATAACCAATTGTTAACATGCAAACAAGATACGGCACTAATTTATTTGGAAAACTGAAGACTTTAATAATTCTATAAATTATATTAGCTAGCTTTAACAAGTAACATGACAAAGGTTTGCATTAAATGTACTCGTATTAATCATAAGTACTATTTAAAATGATCAAATACATTATACACTTTTTGAGCCAAAAATATAATAAAAGATTTTATAGCTTTACGTATCTGCTCTATATCAGGACTAACAGAGAGGCATTTAGGGCATAGTATAGTGACTTTGCTCTCCACATACAGTAAAATATTTTTATTATTTTTAGCATCACGTTGTATCCCGAAGATAGAATAGTAGCCAGAGAAAATCTGGAAACCTAGTATTCAGTTCTTTATTAAGAAATTTCTGTCCTCCACTTTCTACTGAATTCAATATTGCTTTGTTTCCTCCTCGTTGCCTCGAAAATTAGAAAATATCAGAAAATATTTTTGTATTTTTATAATATTAATAATTTTAGAGCTATTTAAAATTTCATATTTTTGTAAAAAGAAACAAAGCTCACAATTCTATTAAGTTCTCAATACAAATAAAAATATTTCTATTACTTAAATTTTAATATTAAAATTCTAATAGCCATTTAGCTTTGCGTTGTGCCCTGCATATAGCATGGTAGACAAAGAGAACCTAGTGTTAAGACATGTCCCCCCCATTTTGTTGTGGTGGAACTCAACACCGTGCTTTGTCTTTTTACCAGAGCGAGAAGATGAAAATAAAAAAAAAATCACGAGTGGAAATTGAACGCAACCATCGATAAAATATGTAATATATTAATATTAATAAGTTTCAAAGTCTTACTACATAGTTTTGTATACACGATATATCGGTAACGACTAACGACGCCTATAACGAGTAACGGCGTTATTCAAATATCGCCGGTAGTTCGCGCCACTTGCACGATAATGATTGCGCGTTAAAACTTTATTGCCATCATTAATTCCGCGGGACGGTCATTTAGGGAGCACTTTGAAGATATTTTTTTACCATGTTAGTTTAAGATTAGCTGTCTATTATGTTTAATTGTTAAATATTATGATTGTTCTCATATACTTTTACATAAAATTAAATTAAAAATTAAATTAGCTTCACGCTGTATCCCGCACACAGCAGGGTAGGCAGAGGAAACCTAGTGTTAAGACACTCCGTTCCCCACTTTCTGCCGAATTCTGGAGGCATTGCGTGTTGAGTGGCAGAACTCAAAGCCGCGCTTAACCTCGACACCAGAGCGAAGAAATGGAAATATAAATTTAAGTAAATATTTCATTTCCTCGAGTGGGGATCGAACCCACAACCAGTCGGTTTAACAGTCACACTTTACGCACAGCCGCTGCGCCACGACTGCAATTTAATTGTTTTTTTTTTTGTAATTTTTGGATAGATTTTGTAATTCTTCGAATGTTTATTTAGATACATACTTAGGTATGTATATAGTGAAATCTAAGCTTGGAAGCTCACTGGTCTTTTCTAAGTTTGCTCCTATGTTTTAATACAAACCTTTTACGTTTTTTTTTAACTTACGAAATTTAAAATATTTTGTTTTATTTATATTTAGAACTATTTTATATATCTATAAATGAATTTCATTATTTACAATTTTCCAACATATAATTTTGTATCTATTTTTTATTTAATATTAAGAAAGTTAACTTTATAATGATCGATACTCTGTACAGGTTTACAGACAAATGTAAGTTTGTCATAATCAAACACTACAATGTGCGCGCATGACTGGTCTCTATATTTATGGTTCCGTACCCGAAATAACTAAAACGCGACCCCATCACTAAGACTCCGCTGTCCGTCCGACCATTTGGCTATCCGTCTGTCAGGCTGTATCTCATGAACCGTGATAGCTTGACAGTTAAAATTTTCATAGAATTTTAATTCTGTTGCCGCTATACCAACAAGTACTATAGAACAGAATAAAATAAATATTTAAAGGCTCCCATAAAACATGCGTATTTTCTCCCATGCAACAAATGTCTTTGTAGATAATGATTTTGTGCGCGAGTCCGACTCGCAGTTGGCTGGTTTTTTATTTTCACGAATTGAATATGTTATGTTCTGTCTGTTAATCCATTGCGTGTAAGGCAATGAAACTTATGTAATTTAGGTAATATCAGTATTGCGGCGTTAAGCTCTACCTCTACATACGTAATGTGAATAAAATTGAAATCCGGACGATAAGTGGAGTATTGAGTGCCTTGACACAAATTTTTCTCTGCTTACTCCGCCATTCTGTGAAATAAGAATCCAAAAGATTTAAATTACGATTTATAAAGTGTCATATCATTATAGATAACCATACTAACATAGTCAATTTTCCCTGAATACACCCAAGAAGCCGCGCGAGGGCCGCTACTATGTTATATTACTATAATTTAAAAGAGGCCATTTTTATATTATATTTAGAAGGAAATAGTCATTCCCTATTTTTTTTTTATGTAGGGGGATCTAGATAACAAACATGTTGTATATCTACTTAGTACAAATAACACCATGGTATGTAGGACATTGAGAACGGAACTAACTAGTTACTGACGTTCACTATTATATGACTTTAAATAGAGGTTCTCCTTTATTACAGATTTACATTTTAGTCTTGTTTTAATAGTAAGAACTGTTTACATTAAAAATAACCAACTTGTGGAAATGATTAATTAAATAATAATTTATTAATTAATAAATAATTATTTAAAAACTTTTTATATGATCGTTGGGCGGTTCCAATAATCCATATTATCACATCACATCTTTTAAATTATATGAAGAATATAGTTTAAAATTTCTCCACCTTTCAAAATCAGTTTGGATCCAGCTACGTTTAATTTTTGATATATTTTGTATAAAAATATCTTTATTTTGGCCTAAAAGTTGACCATAACACTTTAAAAATATTATCCTTATCCTATTTTTAATAATAAATATGTGTATGTATTTTTTCCTATTTATATCGCAATTTGGCTCCGAACCGAACGGAACCGTTTCAAACAATTGCAACCCTTAGTTTCGCTTGATCGGTGCTACGGTTTTTTTGATGATAAATGTCAGTTATTTCATAGAACCAAAAAATCAAGAAAAAGATGCTGAAATAGTTTCTTGAAATTTAGGTAATATTTAATTTAATAATGATCATCATCTCTTCCATATCTAAAAAAACATTTTTTTAATACATTATCTTTCTCTATTTTTTAAGTATCTATAATAGTAATATAAATGAATGTCATAGTAATTAGACATTTATTAAATAGTAGTTTCAACACGCTTTTTTAGGTTAACACGGTTTTTTATATTTTAGAAAGTTGATGTAAGCCGCTTAAAATTCGCATAATTTGAATGAATTGTAAATTATTGCATTTCTTTTGGATTTTGTGGTGCTCTCGGGATATTTTGATTTTGTATCTGTGAAAAAATCTGCTTCACACGTTTTCCTGCATATCAGTAAAAAAGAAAGAGAAGAAAAGTGTCTTCTCTCAAGTCTTAAGAGTCTCGAAAATAAGGTGGAAAATGGAGAACGGCGCTCCATCCCTATTTTCGAATCATTGCGCGTTGTGTGGGAAATCTCAACGATGCGCTCTGTCTGCAAAAGCGGAGAAACGATAATAATTTAGATACAACAGAAAAGGGTTGTAACCCACAACCATTTCGCTGTACCACTAGGCCATGACCAATTCCTTTTCTACTGATAATTGATATATTACAATTCGGCGTGTGAATTAAATGTAAGTGCATAAAAAAATTCAAACATGAAACTTTAAACATGAAACTCAAAAAAAACTCTAAATTGAAATTTAAAAAAACGGATGAAGCGATGAGTAGGTATGTATTATTACTAGGTACATATGTATATATTATTATTAAGTATTATATGTCAAGCGTATCATATGAAGATTTCTAATAGCAATCCTAATATTCAATTGTATTCAGGCGTAGCGAAATAAATTCTAACTAATAACTTCATATAGTGCAGTCGTAGCGCGTGATAGTCCGATTAGATAACTTAAAAAATTCGTAAGCCATATTTTATATAGACTTGCCTTGCATATTTTATATATATATATATATATATATATATATATATATATATATATATATATATATATTTATATTATTTAAAATATTTTTTGAAATCCGTTAAAATACACTAGGTATAAATACTTTACTTTAAAGAATCAAAGGTAAGCTTGACTAAAATGTAAGTAGTGCCATTCAAAACTTTCTTAAAGTTATTTGTGTTACAAAACAAAGACTTTATCAAATAAGAGCTACGTTCACAGAAACAGTTTTTCTTAAAAAAAACTTTTTTTATCACACTAAATTTAATTAAGATTTCATTATTTATTCATTGATTTTAAATAAACATCGTGAAATATTCATATTTACAAAAAAGAACTGTCTTACAGCTTTAATGGCCGCTAAAGGAACTAGTTACTATCAAGCCTGTTTACGTAAAAATAAGCGTTAAATTGATTTTTATCTCTAAGAAAAAGCATCCGTTTAGATGGTATATGTTAATGTTTTTGATTTTACATAAAAGGGGCCCTCAGGGCAAAAAATTTGATGTCCTAATAAAGGAGGAAAATAACTTAAACAAAGTTTATATTTTTACTTTGAGAAACATAATATAAAAAATCAAATCAAATAAATCAACTTCACGCTGTATCCCGCACACAGCAGGGTAGGCAGAGGGAACCTAGTGTTAAGACACTCCGTTCCCCACTTTCTGCCGAATTCTGGAGGCATTGCGTGTTGAGTGGCAGAACTCAACGCCGCGCTTAACCTCGACACCAGAGCGAAGAAATGGAAATATAAATTTAAGTAAATATTTCATCTCCTCGAGTGGGGATCGAACCCACAACCAGTCGATTTTGCAGTCACACCTCGTGCCGCTGCGCCACGACCGGCCTCAACATAATATAACGTTTTTTATTGTAACCCACATATGGTTGTTACCTTTTATTACTTTTTAATATGATGCAATTCGATCAGGTGTCTGTAATTTAGGACAGCCTGTATTCTAATACTGATTCGTTATCGTAATTTACGTGGCCTTGCTAATGTTGATAAGAGAATTGAGCCTATAGTGAATTTTATTATTATTTTCATTGCTTTGCATATTCTTTAATTTTTTTCCCAAAGAATTCCTTTAGTTCTGAAAAGCAACTTAAAATATAATTGTAAAAAAATCAAAATCAGTTTCACGCTGTATCCCGTACACAGCAGGGTAGGCAGAGGGAACCTAGTGTTAGGACACTCCGTTCCCCATTTTCTGCCGAATTCTGGAGGCATTGCGTGTTGAGTGGCAGAACTCAACGCCGCGCTTTGCCTCGACACCAGAGCGAAGAAATGGAAATATACATTTAAGTAAATATTTCATCTCGTCGAGTGGGGACCGAACCCACAACCAGTCGATATACAGTCACACTTTGTGCCCCTGCATCACGACTGGCCTCACAATAAAATATAATTGATTAATTTATTTTATTTAATTTAAATATGTGTCCTCATTCGTCAACATAATTCCAAATACAACAGGAAAATCTAACTGTTAACCAATTGCATAGTTTCTATTCAAGTACTCGCGCTACGAACGAACAGAAAGACGTTCTCAATCGTTTGAGGAACTAATATCAAGGCCACTTTATAGCTCGGCTGCATTGTTATTTAAGATCAGCTCCGTACATCATTATGTCATTGCAAGGATCGTTTTGGCTGTGTTTATGCGTAGATATCACCACTTGTGAAGTACGGTTATGTATGTATGTACATGTATTTCATTTGGTTCAAATTTAAAGACTAAATTTTACTGCGGTGTTACTGATTCTACAGTTATATTTGAAAATTACTCTTAAAATAGATTGCGGTTTCTGATTGACTGTCAAATATTGAGTACATTTGACAGTCAACGCTACTAGATTTCGTGCGTGCGGTAGACGCGTGTGCAGAGCCGGCTGCACCGCGACGCCCGCGAGGGGCGCCGCTCTAGCCATCTTTTTTTCATTTTGCGTACGTCTTTTTTTGGCAGCGCGAGTTAACCTTGGACTTTTTCATAGCGAAGCGCAGCACGTACGCGCGCAAGTTTCGGATAGTCGTAGAGCGTCCCCCACTCGGCGCGTCCGAATTTTCTGCATTCGGACGGTGCGAGGAGTTTTCGGCGGTCGCATTCGCGATCGAGGCTCCCGGCGGTTAGGAGCGACAGCGCACACAGCGCACCACGGCCACGGCGCCGCGCGTTGCAACATGCGGAAGTGAGACACCACTGCAGCAGTGCCAGTGTTCCTCTAATCAGTGATACGCGCAGTGATACACACACGCACACGCACTCAGTGATACGGACTATGTATATTTGTGTGTGTTGAGTTTTAGGAGCACTAATGGTTTTGTTTTAAAACATTCTCAAGGACTGTGGAATTTGACATTCATGGAATCGAGGAAAGTATTGTTGGTTTTTATCAACTATGATTTGATAGTTTAGATTGTCATCGTTAGTGCGGTTAGTCCGTGAAACGGGCAGACTCACTTGTAAGTAAATCTGGACTATAAAGTACTGGAGTGTACAGCCTTTGACAAATGTGTGTTGACACCCCGCAGAATGCGATAAATATTAAGTGAGTTAGGGGTAAGGAAGTATAGGTCTTAAATTGTTCACTTGAAAGGATATTTTTGCACAAATTTCGTCCGCTTCCCTGGTTTTGCATACACGTGCTGTCGCTCTGGGGCTATTGAACTTGATAATGAGACAACCGTATTTCCTCAATTTTACACACCTATGTTGCATCACAATGTTTTTTGCACAATCTTCGCGACCGGTTCCAGACTTTTCAAATTCGTGTCCATAAAATATAGCTCGTGTTGGAGCCGTATAAGTGAATGAGGTCCATTCTAACGATCGTCAATTTGGGTCCTGCGGAGTTGTAGAACACGATTTTAATGAATTCACGGCGGAATCCAGTTTAGCTGTAATGTTTGGTAATAGCTATGGGCGTGAATAGCGCGCGCGAGTAGGTAAGTCCGGAACCACTCTTTGAGCCGAAAACTGGTCCCGCGACGCATTAAAAATTTGCATAGAAACTGTCAATGTGGCTCCGTGGTCAGCTATTAGCACCTACCTCGCGTCCGCCCCGCGCGGCTCGCGAACTATCGCGACAAGTAGTTACGTACTCTCTGTACTGTGGTATCCTTACTCCATCTCTGGTACGCAGTTTCGGTCACTTCAAACGTTTATTGTGATTCATTTGGTCGTGTTGATCACTTGCACTCTGACCCTTATTATTCAACACTCATACACTATTTTTAATATATTTTATTCAAGAAATTATGCATAAATAAATAATTAGAAACAAACTATATGAAATTAACCTCGAAAATACTATACGTCTCATTATGAGCATAGTAACGTAGTATATTGAAAATCCACTTATACTAGTAGATATACTATTAATCTGTTTGTTATTAACCTAAATTATTAGTAGCTGGGAAGAAGCAACCGGCTAGGTATGAAGGTCGGGCACGATTTATGGCGCCTACAATTTTTCTATCGTTGCTCCGGTGCCGAACGAACAACCAATGGGCGGTGAGCGCGGTGACACGCTTTTGAACGCATTCATAAACTTTATTTATTTACTACTTACTATGTCTCTACATACACTAGAACTAATATCTTGGTGGAAATGTAGATTATTTACTTAATGAACGGTAGAGTTTGATATCTCTTTTCTCTACCATAATAAATAACCTTGTGCTATTTTTAATAGGTCTCTGTTATTAGTACGTTATTTTGTTTTAAAATAGTTTAGTAATGAAACAAAAAAATAGGATCTAACATTTACGTTTTTATTATGAATGCTAATTGACTGCAACATTTATTACATTTTTATCTTGCAATAAATACTTTTAAAATAAGTTTTTTTAAATATATTTATGTAAAGAAATGAAATTAATATTTAAATTAAATCGAAATTTGAGCATAACATTGAAGGGCTTTTATATAAATAACATTATAATTGATTTTATCATTTGTGTTATATAAAATGATACATTTATACAATGTATGAACTTAAAAATTGATGAATTTTCTAGTAATAATTATCTTCGCAGTTAGATAACCTCTAATACAAGCACGTGATCACGATTAGACTATTTGATAAGAATAATATAGAAGATATCGATTCTAGTGATTTGCATTACGAGTCCTTACTTAATTAAGATTATATATAATTAATTATGAAAATATTAGTATTAGTAAGTAATTAGCATTACGAATAATATTTTGTTTTCTTAATAATCTATATTTGAACCCACGCAATGTCTAAATGATCAGGAAATGAAGAACCAAAGTGAGTCCCGTACGTAAAAAAAGATAGGTTAAAATTAGAAAGATAATTTATTTATTTAATTTCCATTGATTATTCCGACTATTTTAATATAAATAAAAAAAAACTAGAATTCACTTTTACAATATCCCTGTAATATTGGTTAACGTTCCTCAGTCGTGGACGAGTGGGGGGAGGTAGGTTGGTTTTACAAGGACGAGAGGACCTTCGAGGCGCGACGCTTACGTAACCTATCAATGCCGCATTAACTCTATGCGTTGCGTGCAAGGCTATGATAAGCCAGGCTTTTTGTGAAAAAAAAAAACACAAAATTGTATACTTTGGATAATTTATATGGAATTAATTACAAATATATTGAAAGTAAAAAGAGATAAAAATATTTTTTAGCAGTAATATAGAGATATTCATTAAACCTGTTTTCAAAACGAGTTTTTTTTACGTAAAGTTAGTGATGTTTTAGTAGTTACAAACTTGTACAATTTTTTTTGTTTATTTATATAATTTTGAAATTTGTTTGTTATGGGCGTAGAGACAGAATCGAATGTTTTTAAATATCGCTTATCTGATGCAACAATGACGTAATTACACTTTTTTATACAAAAAAAGTTAAATATGTCATCCTGCAATTTTTCAAATTGTGCAAATACGTCATTGTTGCACCAAGTAGTCTACATTGCCTTTTGTCCTCAGTACGATTAGAATTTTTAAGTATGAATCGATGTTTTCATCAACATTATTTTATTGACATTCGAAATAACATCAGTTATTTTACTGATTATATATGAAATAATAAAATATTATATTTTTGATATATATATATTTTTAATAAAATAAATGCCGCAATTATTTATTTAAAATTTTGAAAAAAAAAAAAACTATTTTTTCGAAGAAATTCCAGATATCATTACTTGTTTATGTTAAAATCATTCAATATTGCTCTAGAGGATTTTGCTTAAGCAAAAATAAAATTGTAAATTAACTACTTTGAAGACAGAATTAACTATTTTGAAGACATTTTTCTTTGTTCTTATTCGATTATAAGCTGTTAAAATATAACATAAGGCGTAGTTTAAAGGGGCGTTATTTAGGTCAAGGGTTTTTATATACACTTTAAATGAAATAGGGGTCAATTCCATGCATCAATTATTACGAAACTTCTTTCGATATTAATTTTGTATAGTTAATATGTTTAGTTAATTTGATGTTTATCTTTATGTTATAATCAAGTAATCCAGTAGCTATTTTCAGCATATATTCCTAATGTAACAACAAATACTTTCCTGATATAGAATTTACTAATGTTTTTTCGGATATAGTTTCAGAAAATAAAAGTATTTTAATAAAGTAAATATATAATATAGACGTACATAACGTGTAAGTCGAGGACGTCTTGGCACAGTGGTGCAAGCGTGTGACTATAAATGTTTGGTTGTGGGTTCGATAACTACTATGGAGAATGAATTATTATTTATTCCCCTTTCATTTCTTCGCTCTGGTAACAAGCAAAACGCGGCGATGAGCTCCGCCATTCGATATGAAATGCCGCAAACTTTCGGCAGTAAGTGAAAAACGGAGTGTCTTAACGCTGCTTACTCTCTGCCTACCTTGCTATATGCAGGATACAGCGCAGAGCTGAAAAAAAATGTACGTATATGCAGTATACAAGCATAGTAATATTTAAATGAAGGCCATAGCATCTTTCATAAAATTTGTCAAATAATTTTCGCACCACTCGTTTCAAATGGAACAAATTCAAAAATCCACTTCCTTACTCGACCGAAATGAAATAAATACATTTGTATTTAGTATTCCTTGACCTAAATACGAGTAGGTATTGGAAACGTGCTTAACCTGTTTCGATGTAGCTACCCCACACAATGCGTAATGTAACCTACCTATTGTTGCATTTACTTGGACGTACATTTGAATAGCATCATGACCGTTAGCCAAATATTTTGAATTGAGATCTCGGAAGATATGATTGCGAAAGCAGATATCCAGCTGTATATATATCCCTTTATAATTAGTTTGTTACAAAACATACAAAAATTAGACACATTATACCCCCAACCAAAATAAAAAAAAACTATTTTTTATTCACTTTTTTTTAAAGTGTTATTCCACAATTAGGAAAGAAAAATACTTATATAGAAAACGTATAAAAATTTTAAACGTAGCGGGACTCGCGCCTCTTGGTAACCGACCATGCCCTCTGACCACTAAGCCATACGTTCTCATCAAGCTACGTCTAAATTTTTGTACGCTTGTTACAACTTATTTATGTTGTTAGCATCTCTGTAAGGAGATTTTTAGAAATTTCCGCTACCCAAAGATAATTACTAAGAATTATCGTCTGGTAAGAGAAACTAGCGAAACATCACAGTACTACATCACTCGTACTACAAAATTATTTATTTTTTTATATACTGTCGTGATGACAATTTTAAAGTCAATAATCATACATTGAAAATGTAAGTTTCAACCAATTTGTTTGTACTATAAAACGCACAGAACGAAAACAGTAAAATGTCAGATAATATGTATAGATTAATAATCTGTACAATTAACACGCCACAAAGTTATTTTTAAAAACCTAATATTATGATGTACACATACAGAATGATATACATATAATATATTCAAAACGATATATATAGATGAACTAAAAAAAAATTAATATGTACAAAAATCAATCAACTCAGCTTTCCGCTGCAAAAAACCAAAAGTAGCATTGCAAAGTAATTATTATCATATTATTATTTGTAGTCAAAATTATTGTAATATTTTTCCTCATATGTATTTGAGAAGGAAGATTCTTCTAATTTTCATATAAAATTAACAAATTAAATAACGCAATTTGTCCTGTAATTATATAAGCAACTATACTTTTTTCAATCTTTTATTTTTTATTTTACCTATGTGTTTAACAATACACATTTATACAGGGTAACTTTGAAGCCATTACGTATACGGTCAGAGCGACTAAAAAATTAAAAAAAAAAAAAAAACATCTTTCTAAATGTATCTAAAAGTGACAGTGATGGATAGGAATAACATTGTAACGTTTCAGTGTACGTATCTTATTTTCTAACTAACATAGCCAATTTTTTAACTAAAAAGCTCGTACTGCAACACTTTATATTCAAAATTATAGAAAAACGCTAACATTTACATAGAATAACCATTAAATATGAAAATAGCAACTCAAAACTCAAATGAAGCTTTAGAGTGAAAGTCCTAGTGCAAGCTGTACTCGCTGGGTACCATGTTGTGTCCTACATATCGGTTACGATGGGGTTATGCGGTTTTGCTTTCCCATAAATAATTATTACCTGGTATTAAATTTCATTGTCTATTACAATTTCAGAGAACGACAATTCTATAATCTAATGTAGCGTCTGCTAGCTTCTAATTGTAAATGCGATGGTTGTGGATTCGATTCCCACTTCGTGCAATGAAATATCTAATATTTTCATTTCTTTGGTAATTGCTCTGCCTGTAGACATATGTGTGACGTTGAGATCTGTATCACAAAAGGAAACGAGGAAACGTCTACTTAATTTACTAAACGTGAGATTAAAAAAAAATTATAACTTTTGATTCAATGAATGTAGTTTGATTTTATTTAAAGCATTACTGGGATAAGTTTAATGGATTTTTCACTTATTATATTAATAGTTGTGTCCTTATTCCAAATAAATTTTGTTATCATCAAAGAGGGCTATATTGGTATGTTTATTTTATATATTTTTCTGAGCATACATTTATAGATAATAAAAAATCTCATTTTTCACTTTGAAAGGCATCCTTTATAAGTACAAATTGCAGTAAAGTGAAAGGTGGCCATAGTGCACGCACAGTATCGCTCGCGTATGTACGTACTACGCTGCGTTTTGAAATTAGGCGTAGCTTTCTCACGAATACAAGTCTATTACAAAGACGTGACTATAATCTTAGAATTTTTTTGTATAAAATTATTGATAAGTATAATTTTATAAAAAAAATATTGTGGAAAGGACGAAAGTCTTGTATTGATGTAGTTTGAGAATATTTTAGTGTTATATGAGAGATTTAGTAGATGTCCGCTATTTGTATTAATACTTGCATTGCTTTAATAGTTAAAAAATTATTTTGGCGGTCAGTTACATAAAACTTCTCTCTGATAGATATACAAAGTGTTTTACCAATTAACTTCTAGTTAATCTCTGAAAGTGACCAAATCTGGCAAACTGCTGAAACTTTATACATTAAGAGAATAAACCTTGCAAAGTGCGTGAGATGTGTACAAACAAAACATACACAATACTGTCCTCAATTACTTGTATCATAGAAAAGGCGGGCCCCTAGTTGTGAAACGTACCGGTGCGTGAGCGCGTTGCAGCGGCATGCAACTTTCTATTTTGACTACGCTACTCTATACGTATGAACCTCCAAAAGAATAATGCATCTAAAAGCCTTTTTTCAATATAAATATTTGGAAAATGGTAATTTTTGTAATAGAAGAGATAGATTTAGCTTTTTTTAATATATATTTAATTACAATGTATAATATATGAAATATATTTTATCAGTATATAGTTTAGTATTGTATAAACGTTATTGATAAAACAATTTTTTTTAGTTCTGTCATGTCATACTTGAGTATATAAATTATAATTTTTTTTTTATTAATTATTATAATGTAATAAAATGAATATTGAGCAATTTAAATAGTTTTTTTAAGAAATTAAAAAATATTGAGATTTATAAGCGATAGTAATTTAGAAACGTTTGCGTACGCCTCAATTACTTGCGTAATAGTAGATAGTAGGTACTACGTAGTACACACTTAAAACTATTTGCTTATTGACTGGAATCGCCATGATTTATGGGCTAAACATTAAATTTCTCTTCTCTCTGCTCTCGAGGCAAACCGTAGTGTTGAGTTCCGCCACTCAACACGCAATGCCTCCAGAATTCTCCGAAAAGTGGTGAGCGGAGTATCTTAACGCTGGACTGAAAAAGCGTGAAGATGACAGAAGTTACTATGCAATTTCAAACCTTATTTGCTGACTTGCCTTTTACGGTCGACTAATATCGTAGAGTAAAGCCGCGCCTACCTTTCTAAGGTATGTGGATCATCCTATTATTAAGGAAATACTTAAGATGACTATTTTTCTCAGTATTGTGGCGTAGTATTTCACTGTACAAACAGTAATAGTGAGTTCGATTGTCACTTGTAAAAATTTAATTGTCACGCGTTATGTTAAATAATATTTATTTACGTTTATATTTACATTCCATTTATGAAATATTTACTTAAATTTATATTTCCATTTCTTCGCTCTGGTGTTGAGGCAAAGCGCTGCGTTGAGTTCCGCCACTCAACACGCAATGCCTTCAGAATTCGGTACGAAGTGGGGAACGGAGTGTCTTAACACTAGGTTTCCTCTGCCTACCCTGCTGTATACGGGATACAAGTGAATCTAAAAAAAAAAGAAAATTATAGGTAGGCTTGAGTAAAGTGCAAGAACAAAGACAAATAAAGACAAGTATTTCTATAAAAGCTTTTCTGCGGTTCTGACTCGAACAGCGTTTTCCGAGGCTTTTTTTACTTTAAAAAATTGTGAGATATAACCAATATAATATACTGCAGATAATAGCCGAGTCGAGACAAGATGTCACAGTGAGAATGAAGAAGAACATATTCTACCTGAATATGTTCTTCTTCATTCTTGAGTTTGAGCACGTTGAGAAGATGAGTGAGAAAATAATGGTAAAAAGAAGTATGAAGCAAGAGTGAGTGGTATGAGAGGCATGGGTCATTGAATAAGCATAAAGACACCCCGAAGGACGTCTTTGAACGAGAGATCTTAGGGTTTGGCGCTCTCCTTTCTGGCTACCCCGCTAAAGATAAAGTGTGAAGCTACAAAAATTAACGTGTGAGTTACTGCGATTGTATCTACAGTTAAAATAGTTTTTTTTTAATATAAAAATATTTTTACCGAAAAATAATTTAATAAAAATTAGTTCGTTGCTCTATCGACGCTTTCCAAGCGTAGCTTTTTAAAATCCGATTCAGAACTCAGACTGAAAGTGGTGGTTGTGGATTCGATCTCTGTAACAAATTTCAGTTTTATAGTTATGGCGTCTCTTCGGTTTTCTAAGCCTTTAAAACGTGCTTAAGATAAGCTTGACCCACATCATTGACATTATACAATTAAATAAACTCACAAAATACACCATTGTTAATTGAATAATAAGCTTAATTTTAGATGATGATGAGAGATGGTAATAAAGCTACTGAAATTATTTTAGTTTGTTGATACAAAAAAAATATAATCTAAATAATATTTTCGCTTTTGTTCAATACCTAAATGTAAACATAATAGTTTCTGATTAAAAATTAAACTTTTATTCATTCACTGATTCATCAACGCTGTATTCGAAGCATAAATTATAAAATTTAAAATTATAACAATAAGTATTGTTCACTTCATACTAAATATTAGGTCCGTTTGAATGTTAGGAAAAATATTTGAAGTAGGTCAAGTATCGAGGAACAGTGAACTGGTGCATTGTGGACTCTATTATAGAGCACTTGTCGTTGTGTTGACAAAGAAATAGGTTGAAAGTATAATATTTAAATATTGTTACTTTCGTTTTCATTGATAGCAACATGAATAAGATTTAAATAAAAAAAATATTAAAATTTTATTTGAAATTTTCAAATATGTAGAAATTTAAATATATATAGATGTATTAGCATACATAATATGTAAATATGAGCTACGTGACATTTGTCGCGAGCAACTTTATTTTGACAGATACTACAAACTACTTAAATGGTAAAGGTAAAAAAAATATTGGAGATCGATTTAGTAAAGGCCACAAAATAAAAAAATATATATCAAATCAACCAAAACTTAACAGTAACTTACCTAATATAAATTATTAATAAGAATAAATTTTACTAGATATTACTAACGAAAATAAGTACGTAATGACTTGGCCCTAATTTCTCTCATAAAGTGGAAGATACGCGAATATAAAAAAAACCTTTTATATCACAAGCAAATCCATACACAAGCAATAGTTCAAAACAAACTAAAGCTATAATATTACAGCTATATGTACTCGTATATACTATGCGTCTTTGATTACGATTCGCCGTTCCCCTCTCTAACTTAAATTACACAACATACTCATACATATCTGATGCGTAGATATTAAATGATTTGACATATTCCCACGACGGGCACAGTGTACAATGGGATCATATATTAATATAATTTTTTAAGTAAATTATTATTATTATATTAATATGTGAAAAAAATAATTTGTTCATACACTTGTTGATTTTGGATATAACTTTTATAATGAAACTAGCTGTATGATAGATTTTGAAATGGCTCAATTTGATTAAGTCACGTAGCAATCAGATCTGATCGAATGTAACAGATTATATTTTAAATAAACATTATTTTCATAACATTACATTTGTTACAGTTTGTTTACAATTTAAATGCAATAAAAGATATTTAGATTAAGTAAGTGTGTAGTTGGTTGTACTTATTTTCCTTCGGAATTGAATGAATGAAATATGAATTCTCTTTTCTTTTCATTAATAATTATTTTATATTATTTGTATGTTGCGTTAGCTAGTTTTAATTAATAAAATAAAGAAAATATATTATTTCGTATATTATGTTTAATCGTAGCAGCTAAACGTATACCTTTTGTTGTTTTATTATATAAAGTTCTAGTCAATCAAAGCTCAAGGTGAATTACGAGCGAAACTTACTTTATATTAAGTTAGACATTTCTTAGGCTTACTTAAATCTTACCTAAGAAAAGTTTCACATTATTTATCAAACAAACTTTAACATAGATTCTGTAATACTATAAAAATTGGACTATATTTCCTTTACCCGCGAACTTTTCCCATTTTCGTCTATAACATTTGAATATGGGAATGTTTTAGATGATTTTCGCGGTTCGTGAAGCGTGTTAACCCAAATAAAGGGCGGACATTGGCACATCTTACTGCGGATATTGTTTTCCATTCTTGAACGGGATTCACTCTACGGATTTATTATAAATCCGTTATCTAGACTGTTTACAGCATTTCGTTTTTGTTTGTTTTTTTCATATATTTATGTATGTATTATATATGTACATATATACATGTTTACAAGCAGGTGTATCATTTCATTATATATTGTACGCTTAGGTTTTTGAATGTCAAACTCTCGAAAATTTATTTAAATATTGAGTATTGAGAGAAATTTTACAAAATTCACTAATTCGTTAACAGTTACTTAAAAAAAATCTAAAAGAATTATGAAACGGCGTCGTGTCTACACAATAATTACTCTATGCCACCGTTGACCGTTGCCGAGGCAGTTTGCGCAACTCGATGCAGCGCCCCTTCCCCCCACGCACTGCGCGTGCGCGTGTGCTGCATTCCGGAACCGGGTCGCAGCCGAAATTCCACCGTAGCCAGTCCTACCTGACCTCCCCCCCGCTTCAACGGCCTATACACCTCGTATAGAGGCTGAGAGCTCTACAAATATTGGCCCAGTATACGTGCACGCATGCAAATGTACAGTTAACCGGTAACTGTGCTGGGAATCAAATCGATACCGTATCGACTTGTGCTTCCCGACGTTTGGACAAATGGTACAAAATTGTAGAGCCAAGTCGCTGTTGCGGTGTCCGCAAAGGTAATTTTTGTTGTTATATACTGTTGCAGGTTTGTTGTGATGCTTTTGTGGAGGCTTTGTTTTGTTATTGATTTGTGAGGGCGGCCCTGAAGTTTCAGGCTTAAGTGCAAGGGAGGGGCTCGCGTGTTATGCTATACATATGTTGTGTTTTTTTCAGTCCTTGTATTGAATTTTGTTTTATTATCGTTTATAATTGTATTGCTTTTAGTTATTTCTGAATTTAAGGTCGTTATTTTATATGTGCATTTGATTAAGATACTATTTTAGAAATTTTATTTATAATATGATTTTATTACTATTTCATGTATATTTATAAAATTATGGAAATTTATATTTAATTTACTGAAAATTTAAATAGTACAATTAATTTTCAAAAATTTTAAATTTTACAAAACATCTCACAATTTTAGAATATAATATACTATTAAGCCATTGAATAATATTTGAAAGATCATTTCGTATTCTTTTTTCACTTGTGATGAAATTGAAGTGATGTGTTTCGCAACATGCCACCAATTTTATATACAATTATTTATATAATATATTTTTTATAATTAATCCATAAAGTAAGAAACATTTCAAAGAAACTATCTTAATCCATAGAATAAGAAAAAAATAACAAAATATTTCACACGGTAATGACGAAAATGTTAGATTACATTTCAAGTTCATTATTGTCGTGTGGTATTTGAACATTGTCAATTAAACACCTAATTAGTTAATAGTATACACATATATTATTTATATGGATAATTTAATAATGAACTTAAAAAATATAAGTAGTTTAATATTATACAGAATTGAAAATAATATTCGAAAATTCTACAATTCTTTGAGGTAACTGCTAAGTACTGAAGGTACTTTTTATTTCTATAACACTTACATAATCTGTACCAATTTTATAAAGCTTAAAGGAGTTTGGATGAACGTGTTAATCTCAGGAACTACTAATGCAAATTAATTTATCTATTTCTTGTGGTATAGAACATTATAGGTAAATGAACGTTGTAGGTTATTGTAATGTACACTGTACCTTATTTAGATTTTAAGGGGTCTAATCTAAATATTTGATCTTAGTTATTTCGATTTAACCAAATATACTGACTTACACTATTATATATAATGATAAATAAACTGACATGTAAAATGAAATAATCGATATGCTATCGTACTTCCTAGTCCGGCTTTACGTCCACTAAATAATTCTGAAACATGTGAGAACTACCAAATGTGGTTAGTTAAAAATTAACTTATTTAGAGGGCTTTGTATCCGTTCCGTAAAATTTATATAAGTTACACTGTTATGGTTTCAATTTGTGTATATTATTTAAAATTGTTATGTATTTCCTATTATTGAAATTTCATAGGAAACTTGAAGTATATATATTTTTTTAAATTTTTGAACTTAAAACTGAAAAAAATGGAATTGCAATTTAGGTAAATTACTAGATAACGACGCTGTAACATCTTCCATAGTGTCTTATGGCAATAATTTGATTATTTATGTAATTATTTTTTAAATTAAACTTTGGCTACTATAAAAAATAATAATGACTTAATACTAGTTTCTATTTTCCTATACAGATATAAAATATTAAAGTTACTTTTGATTAAAATAATTAAAAAAATATTAACGTTTATTTTCATCTACAGGGCAGGTATCCGAGGCGGCCCGGGCATGGACTCCCAGCAGCAGCAGTACTGCCTTAAGTGGAACAGCTTCGGCACTAATCTAGCGACGTCATTTGCAAACTTATGGAACTCTGAAAACCTTGCTGACGTCACGTTGTATTGTGAAGGTAATTTTTTTGTGATTATTTTCATATTGTAAAAGTCGCCATGGGGCTGAGCCATATTGGACTGTAATTGCGACGGTTGTGAGTTCGATCCCACTCGCGGAAATCAGTTTTTTTTTTCATTTTCTCGCTTAGGTAATAAGAAAATCGCAGCGTTGAGTTCTGTCCCTTAACACGTAATGTCTCGAAAATTGAGCGAGAAGTGGGGAACGGGAACTATCTACTACCTTTTATGTGGAATACAGCGTGTAGCTTTTATATTTATTATGTATTTTTATAAAAACTATTAACTTCGAAAAAATGTTTTTAACTTACTTTAACATGTTTATATTCCTTAAATTATATTAATTAATTAAGGTAAAGGCATTTTCGCTTTAAATTATATATAGAGAGAAAATTGATAAATTGTAAATTGTAAAATTTATCATATACCAATATTTATCATATACAAATTCAAAATAATTATTATAAATTATGTCAATTATAAATATAAATAAAAACCGTTGAAAACAGTGTAAATCGATTAGATTGTACGTTGATTATATTCTGAATTAAACATATAATAATATATAGTATAAAGTACTTACTTAAATTTATATTTCCATTTCTTCGCTCTGGTGTCGAGGTTAAGCGCGGCGTTGAGTTCTGCCACTCAACACGCAATGCCTCCAGAATTAGGCAGAAAGTGGGGAACGGAGTGTCTTAATAGTAGGTTCCCTCTGCCTACCCTACTGTGTGCGGGATACAGCGTGAAGCTAATTATTATTATTAATTATTATTATTAGTATAAAGTGATGACTGTTTTTCTTTAATCTCTGTAAATACTGTAACTTCTTTTCAATTTTCGAGATATTAATTGTTGAGTGGCTGAATGAGTTAGCGAGTAATAATCGATATTCTCAAACTGAACTAAACAATCTAATGATAGTTCAAATCTAAAAAATAATATAAAAAACTAAATAAAAAATTAAATATATTAAGATATTATGACGTCACAACACTATAGCTTTCTGTCTCCGTCTAAGTATTGATACATTGTTACTAGCTATTTCTAAATGTATTTTGTATCAGTTAAAATAAATATTGTATGAAAATTTAAAATTTCAGTAGATAGCACTAGTAATATTATTTTAATAATCAAACAGAATGTAAAAAATGTAAGATCTCAATCACATAATAGTCATAATTAAATATTTACATGACATCATAATATTAGAGTCGGTTTTCTTTAATCTATATATATAAAAGGACATGTTCCGACTGACTTAGGTAAGACGCACGCACAGCCGTAAACGCTGTACGTAGAAACGTAAAATTTGACGATAGATGTTTATTTTCGTACCCTGGACATCCACTAAGGGATTTTGAAAAATTTTAACCCTAAAGGGATGAAATAGGGGTTGAAAGTTTGTATGGAAACATTTTTAAATCGGCACCAATTTTTATAAAATTTAAAATTCAGACTCTTAAAAATATTTCATTGTGTGTACACATGACACATTCTAAGCGTCAGGGGTAAATCTGACCGCAGACACTATGGGGCACGTAATGGGGAAAAAATGGCTTTCCTTCCTTCCTAAATAGATAAATGAACTAAAATAGAAATAGATTTTTTTAAATAAAATCAGTAGTTCCTGTTACTACTGTATAGAATAAAACAAGCTTTTTAATATTAACATAAATATATAGAATGTTATCCAGATATTACTTTACCTTTTATCAAGTGCAAAGTAAAATATTAACTATTAATATCTACAAGATATAATTTCAAATTTCAATGCAAAACCCTGCGATATGGTAGACGGCGTCTGTACGCCATTTAAAACGATAAGATTATCGTTTTATCGTTGAACAACATCTAGATTTATCTAAGGTTTTCATTGTAATCTTAAGTAAAAATTATGTAAGTTTATGAGATGATATATACTTTTAATAAGTTCTGGATTTAATAAATTCTGGGTTTTATTAAATAGTATTTTATATTGATATTGACATTGTTATATTATAGATATACGTGAAAAAAATAAAGAACTCTATCAAAATCGTATTTAGTACACTATTTTACACTTAAAGTAAAAATACACTAGGTTCCCAGATCCCACGGGCACCCTGTGTGCAAATAGTAAAGCTTGAAGCCAAAAAAAGTGAAAATATATTATCAAGAAAAGTATATTGATTCACGCTTGACAACAAAAATTTTAAAATCAATAAATAGATACTCGCACTTGCCATTGTTCATTAAATATAATAGATATAGTAAAAATTATATTTTAAGATGATGAAGATGATGATTTTTGAGGCCGGTCGTGGTGCAGCGGCACGAGGTGTGACTGCCAAACCGACTGGTTGTGGGTTCGATCCCCACTCGAGGAGATGAAATATTTACTTAAATTTATATTTCCATTTCTTCGCTCTGGTGTCGAGGTTAAGCGTGGCGTTGAGTTCTGCCCCTCAACACGCAATGCCTCCAGAATTCGGCAGAAAGTGGGGAACGGAGTGTCTTAACACTAGGTTCCCTCTGCCTACCCTGCTGTGTGCGGGATACAGCGTGAAGCTGATATTTTAAGATAACAACAAATATTGAATTTCTTATTTTAATTTTGATCTATTCAAAAATGTTTTATTTTTGTGCTTTAATTATTTTGAACCTGTAACTAAAGTCATAGAAGGCGCTACCTACGGCACACTTGTATCTATAAAAGACCCTTGAATTAAACGAATGCCTGTATCCATCTCTAAGCAGCCATTGTGGAGGCCACTACTAAATAAGCTGTGTAAATATTAAGACCATAGTGTGTGCTAATTGACGAATGTTTCGACTGTCTAAGTGAACGTGATAGAGGCTTCTCCTTTGATTATGTATTTATGTTTTTGTGATAGATAGTGGTAACATAATTTAAATTATTTTTTCCATAAATTTTGAAATATTTTTTTAATATGAGGCCGTCGTTTTGTATTGGTACTGTCTAGACTGTAAACTGGAAGGTATCGATGATCCCCACGGAGAGAAAAAAATCTTTTAATTATTTTCATCTCTCCGTTTTGGTAGACAAAGTGTTTCGTTAAGTGATTTTTTCAGAACAAAATTATTTTTCAATTTATGATTAAAGACAATACGGTAGACGATATTCGTAGAGAGAAATAAGAGAAGAGTAAAGTGGCTCATATAGTTCGCTCATACAGGCATGACTCCATTAAAAAGATTAATTTTAAAATATTTTCCCAAACGTACTACAGTAGCGTTTAACGCATTAGTAGTTTATTCCGTATAATACTTGAACCATACATATATTTCTTTATGCTTATATTTCGTCTACAATACGATAACTTATTGATCTAAGATTGATTTAGTAAGAAAACCCAGCGATATAGATATTAAGAGTTTTTCAAGAGGCCTGTTCCGATTTCGGTCTGATATAAAAAAAGGTAAAGATTTGTAATTATAGCTTAAATATCAGAAATACTTTATTAGTGATAAAGGTGACTTAAAATATTAAAAAAATATCTACGATATAATCGACTGACTATTTTAAACTTATTCTACTTTTATGCTTTTAGTGTAGCGCACCTATATCTAGTTCTAGATACCAAAAATATAATCAAATATTATGTTATGTAAAAAAGGTAAATTATATTTAAAAAATTAAAAAAGATACGTTTTACAGAACCAATTTTTTTAAATTAAGTCTTTTAAGTTACAATTAAAAATTAAATTAAATAAGCTTCACGCTGTTTCCTGCACACAGCAGGGTAGGCAGTGGGAACCTAGTGTTAAGACACTCTGTTCCTCACTTACCGCCGAATTCTGGAGGCATTGTGTGTTGAGTGGCTGAACTTAACGCCGCGCTTTGCCTCGATACCAGAGTGAAGAAATGAAAATATATATTTAAATATATATTTCATTTCCTGGAGTAGCGATCGAACCCACAATTAGTCGCGATTACAGTCACACTTTGTGCTCCTGCGCTACGACTGGTCTTTTAAGTTATTAAAATTAATTAGAAATTTTTGTTTCCGGCTTGTGTCTATAATGAAATGTAATTGTGATAAGATAATATGTAACGTACAATCCTTAAGAAAAAAAACCAGAATATTTTTTATTAGAACTATTAAATCATTCGTTAAATATCTTTAGTTTGTACGTACGTACGAAGAGTTGTAGATTTAGTCGGAAAGTTCTAGCGATAAACTATCATTTCGCTCTCTTCGTTTCATTCCCTTACATTAGAAACATTTACTCCTAAGCGAAACGTTTATTCGAATGAAATAAGAACTCACACCTAACGTGGGTACACCAGATAGCAACTACGCCACCAATAATCCTTAATCAGCAAAATTTTCAATCACAAAATTATAAAACAAAAATTATTACAGTTACAATGATTATAATAAAAACATAATTCAGAAATTGAAATAGGCTTACAGTTACATCAAATGGTGCGTTCAACCATTAAAAAGCATATAAATTATATTTCAAGAACCAGTTCTGCGTGTCGTAAATTATCACCATTTATCACTATTAGGCTACATCGTGGACGTGCATAGATGTTCGCGAATTTGCAAAATTGATAACGAGGTCGTCGACACTGGCAAGAGATAAAATACTTCTTTTTTTTTCAGTGTGTTACACAACTCAGATAAGAGTGAGTCGAAGATTTGAATATTTTTTTTAAAGATATAAAGTTTTTTTTCACTATGAACTTATTAATTGTAAACGTGTTCTGATGAAAGTTTACCTTCATTTTGAATTTATTAATCGCACAGTCTAGCGGCGTAATCCAACACCGCGCATTATCTTAATAAATTAGAGAAAAGAATAGTGTAAAAGAAAAACAAACAAACATTGCTATACATTCCTTTTGTGTCGTAAATAAATATATATTTTAAATTTTGTACTATTAGTTTATTTTATATGTTTTAGAATTTTGTGATAATTTGCAAGTTTCCAACTTAAGACAGCAATATTTCCTAAAATCTTACATCAATATTTTCTTTGAACTGTTGAAATGATATCCGCTTCCCGTTGAAACTTTACGGGTTGGTATAATCGTAGTCATAATTAAACATTGTGAATGGTTTGCCGTCTCGTAATAAATAAAATATTAGAGGTAATGTTAATAGTAATTTATAATTTTCAACCATTTTATATAAATAACCAGCGGCCCACTCGCGGCTTCGCCTGCATACCACCTATAATACTTTTTATTATGCTGTATTGCCAATAGATTGATACAATCAATCATTATCAACTGGTTTTCATAATTCTGAGAAATCATCATAAAAAATGTTTGGTGGTGGAATAACTTTCGTTCGTAAGTTTTTGTCACAAAATACTTTATTGTGACTTATTTATGAGAAGTAGGTATAGGGTGTGACGGATTTTTTTAGAACTAATAAAATAGAACATTTTTGTCATATAATGTACTGACGTATTTTTTTGCAGTGCACGCACTTAAAGCAATTCGATGGCGATCATTATTAATAATTAATTATTAATTATTAATAATTAATTTCGTTATTTAAGGCTAACTAAGACTTAAACCGTGCCGTTGTAAACGCGAAATGTTTTGGGTTTGATTCCCACTCGAAGAAAATAAATTAAATATTTATTTATATTTATTCATTTCTTCGCTCTGGTGTCAACACGCAATGCCTTCAGAATACGGCGGAAAGTGGCGAGTGACTTAACACTAGCCTCTCCCTACCCTGCAACACGCCCGCGTGTGCAGATGAGATTGAAAAAATATATTTATATAAATAAGCTTAAATTATTTATTTCACTTGCAAAAATTGTCAAAATGGCCTTGATAATGTTTATAAATACCGTATGACGATAAAGTGCATAATATTTCAATGTACAGATATTGGTGTATTGAACTTAAGGAGTTACACGTGTCGGGTATTTTTACGCATTCGTCGAGAGGTTATCTTATCGGTTAGTAAAAAAAAACAAATGACGAATGCATTTCGTTATCTGTGCATGCGAAATTAAAGTTTTGGCCACTTCCTTGAAGTTTATATTGCGTATTTGTAATGTTGGTAGTGTGCGTAGATTTTGTGTGAAATAATTTTGTTTTTTTTTATCAAAGTAATAAAAAAATATGGCAAAGCGCGGAGTTGAGTTCCGCCATTCAATTCGCAATGCCTCGGTGAATTCGGCGAAAAATCCGGAACGGCAGTGAGTTATTCACTCACTCACTCACGATGTGTTTTAAAACTAGGTTCCCTCTGGCTATTTTGCTATGCGCAGGAAACAGCGTAAAGCTAAAAAAAATATAACACACAAAATAATATTGTATCACAAATACATATATGAGTTCTGCTTCTGTCTGGAGAAGGAGTCTCTTTACTACTTATTTAGAAAACGTATAAAAATTTTTGAACGTATAGCTTAGCGGTCAAAGCGCCTGGTCGGTTTCCAGGAGGCGCGAGATCGAGTCCCGCTACCTTCAAATTTTTATACCTTTTCTAAATAAGTAAAGTAATTTTCTTTCCTAAATGTGGAATAATACTTTAAAAAAATGTTAAAAATGTCTCTTAACTATCTTGACAATAAGTTCTTTGTATTCTTTCTTATTCTGTACACTAATATGCGGAAAAAGGCGTCAAGGTGCTGCTTTTTAAATTATTAAATAAAGTACATATTAACAACACACTTGTTTTAAATATCGAATCAAGATTCTACTTTTAATTGTATTTAAGTTTACACAGTTGTCTTTTGGCCGTATTTCTGTAGAGAAATTTAAATATAAAAAAAGCTGCGTAAAGCGTAATTATATTAATATCATTTAGATGATATTGGGACTTAACGGTTTAATTTCTTTTAGGCAGTTTTAAATTATGCCAATGACTTATACTGTTAAAAAATTAATATTCAAACACCTATTAAAAAAAAACTATTGATCTAAATTAAATACGTAGGATTGAAGAAAAAAAATAATTTTAATTAATAAACGATTTTACTCTAATTATTATTATATTTTTTTAATAGCAATTAATAATATTATTATTTTTTTTTTATAAATTTTATATCATTACGAAGTCAAATAAATTAAAAGCTCTTATTCGCTATTATTGTTTCTTTATCTTAAATAACAATAAAAAATACCGATATATAATTTTTGAAGAAACCTTAAAGAGTGTGATAAAAATTAAGTTTGAAGCCAAACGGCTTAAACAAGAAACCTTAGATGTTTTAGTTGACCTACATTTACCACTAACGTTGACTATTTGTTTATAGTAAGGCAATATTTTTTACATTTAAAAATCAATAAATTATTATTTACTTATATCAATATGTATATAATAAATATGAACATAATATAATATATTTGAGTGATTTCCTTTGCAATATAACCGTAAATAAAGACGTGGGTTACAAATAAAAAATACATGATGTGAAAGGTCATAATAATAAAAAGGACCTAAGAGGAAAACGGCTATCTTTTATAAATATAACGATGCATAACCCATTTTAACCTTTGTCATTTAAAGTGCATCTCTTAGCCTAGTTATATTTTAATCGTATATTATTGCCCATGTATTGAAATATATGGATAAATGTAGATAAAAAACAGAATCTAGGGAAAAATTATATTAGTTTTTTTCTCTTCTACGATAAATTGTATACAGGAGGAGTGTCAGATAAGTTTTATTTCACAACCAGTTCGGTTTAATTCTTTTTATTCTCTATACTTTAACTTTATTCATTTAAAGCGCATTACGCAATGCCTCTGGAATTCAGCGGAAAATGGGGAACGGAAGTGGCTTAATACTAGGTTCCCTGGTACTAAAAAACTTACAGAAAGTAAGTAAGAGACAGTTCTTAGTATTATTTACACAAAAAATATTTACGAAGTTTTTGAATAGTTTTTATTTTGGCAAAGCGTGGCGTTAGGTTCCGCCACTCAATGCGCAATGCCTCGAGAAATCGACAAACGGGAAAGTGGCAAACTAAGTGCCTTAACACTAGGTGCCCTGCCTATCCTGCTAAATGCGGGATACAGCGTGAAAAAAAGTTATTTAATAAAAATTTGAAGAAAAAGAACTTACTAACCTAACATATCATAATCTACGAGACTCAAATCCCATGGCACTGCCAAGGACAAGGTCGGAAAATATCGTGAATAATATCAGCATTTTCCTTAATTAGGACGCACAGTGTGTATTGTGCACCCTGTACTTATTGATTGCAAGGATAGGATCGCATGCGCTCTGCGTCAAAATCTATAAAATCTAGGTTACGATCGACCCCGTCGTTAGTCGTTAGGCTTTGGAAGTTTCAACGGTTTTACTTTGTGCCTGTTTTTGATGTACCGTGCATTTTTTTAATATCTTTCTATTATCGTATATTTTAGGCTATTTTAAATAGTTGTTGTGTGTTTTAAATTTATTTTAATATAGAAAAAAGAAAATATTTTTTGTTACTTTTCAACTTGTCTGATAGGACCCGGGCGAAACATTTTTTTAGCTGCACGCATTTTACATTTTTTTATTTTTTTATTTTATATTTTTTTTGTCTGTACGTTGAGTAGGTATAGACAGAGGGAACCTAGATTTAAAATAACTTTTTTCCGCGTTCTATCAGACATCCAAAACACTGCGTGTTGGATGGCAAAATTTACACTTTGAGTTGAGTTAAAACAGAAACAATAGTGTTTCACATCTATATGTTACATATAGATGTGAAACAAATATTTTACTGCAAAAACATAAAATTAAGACATATTTGTTTATTATTTTATTTATTGTTTCAATTCTTGCTTATATAATACAAACAAACTATTAATAAGTTAACCTTTTGCACGATTTCCAATAATATAATTAGTCAGTACGTTGCGATTTTTCTTTCATCGAGTTTTCGAGGCCGCCAGACGTGGTGGTGGGTGGGGGCTGCCTTCAGGAACTTTGAGACTTCGAACCCTGAAATTCGAAGTTCTGAATAACCTATTTATCAAGCGGCGCATAAATAATTGTGTTTAATTAGTCTAAGATACATATTATTTTACGAAAAATTTAATGATATATTAACGGGATTTGTTATGTTGTTTTTTCTGTGGAAATTTTCGTTTTTGGGGAGTTTTATTGTTGTGAAGTAAAATTGTTCTCATTCAGTTACATGAAACTTAAATATCTATATCTAAAAATATTCGTTGAATTTATGAACATACCTAATATATACTAATACTTATTACAACAGTATAAAAAAATCACAATGAACTTAAAAAAAATAACATAAAATTTTAACTAACTACAAAATAATAAATAATTAACAAAGAAATGGTTTTATTTCGTATAAAATATGATAGAAATGTCTTAAACTGTCTTAAAAATAACATTTAAAATGTACAAAATCGTGCACTGCTTTCGCTCCCAATGCGGAACGCATCGGCGCCGGCAGTATCGACCCGGCTATGTGTGTCGCCCCCACCCCCCACAGCTGACAACGCACGGCGCTATACAAACTAGATATATATATGTGTATAATACTCCTGATTTCTACCCTCGTGAACGTTATTGGTGCTGCATCTGCAGAATTGTGGGCTTCAATTTTCAGGAGTTTTTTTTAGGAGTTGTCCTCTTTTTTATATATATTTTGAAGACTGCAGTTTTTATTGATTATTTCATATCAATGATGGATTGTTAAAAGTTGTTAAAGTGTTTTCGTAATATTGTAGGTTGCGTTATACATATATTCTTTGATAAATTTAATATTAGATATTTTAAAATTGTTACTTGTGATAGGATTCGGTGTTTTTTGGAATTAGCTGACAGTTCAATTAGTACATCTAATATTTTAATTAGAAAGATATTATGGCTTTATAATGTAATTAATATTTAAACACTAAATTGTTGAACCTTACTTTATATTACCTTAATATATATTTGAGGCCAGTCATGGCACAAAGTGTGACTGTAAAATCGACTGGTTGTGGGTTCGATCCCCACTCAAGGGAGGGAAATATTTATTTATATTTATGTTTCCATTTCTTCGCTCTGGTTTCGAGGCAAAGCGCGGCGCTGAATTACGCCACGCAACACGCAATACCTCCAGAACTCGGCAGAAAATGTGGAACGGAGTGTCTTAACATTAGGTTCCCTCTGCCTACCCGAATGTGTGTGGGATACAGTGTGATGCTGATGTAATGTGAACTATATTTTACCACTTTTTCTTACCTATATTTTGTTTTCATAAAAGAAAACGTCCAACATTATTTCTATTTACGACAAAGGCGCATGTTTCTTGTACTTGTCGTATTTTATAATTTGACGTTTATCTATAATTTGCGGGGCGGCTCTACGGAAATTGACTTTTGAGAGGAAAATTGGAACTTATCGACAGTGTTCCTGTTCCTGGCGGGCGGGTGGGGTGCGTGGGCCGTGATTCTATTGCATTTTTATGGCCTCGCCCGCTGGTGTCAATTTCGTGCTTGCAATTCAATTGGGAATTTTCAGAATTTGAAAATGTGAAAGGCAGCTTGATGTTTTTGCGGATATAGTACAATATAAAAAGGTATATCTATTTAAAAAAGAGCAAAAAAAAATTGCATTTTGAAATAAGCGAAAGAGATTTTTTTCAATATTTTTTATATAATGAGCAAGGTAATTGCTTTAGTTTATCTATATATGGATAATATTTTAGATACTTATATGTAAAAATACAAACCAACTAGATATTATTTATCATCAAGATGAGGCCTATAATTTTTCACGTGAATTAACTTGCATTATATGTTAAATATTTCCTGAAATATGTTGTTTCTGTAATCTGTTATCATGTTATTATAGATACGCGCAGTCTAGATAAAGGGTATAATTTTGTTTGGTTATTTTTAAGTGTGTGTTGGTTCTTTCAGACTTAGTACTTTTCTATAATAGTATCATTTATATAATAATATATATATATATATATATATATATANTATGTGTATATATATATACATATATATATATATATCTATGAAAATATATTTGTATGGCAGTCCATTTTCCACTTTCCTATTGAATTCGAGGAGAACCCATATTGGGTTTAGTGGCGAAAGTCACCGCCGCACTTTGTCTTGTCACCGCGGAGGATTTAAATATTTCCTCGAGAAGGGATTGAACCCCACAACCCTCGCGTTAACTGTCAAATGACATCTTATTCCGTCACGATAGTTTCCATACCTAATAGTACATATTATATACACATTTAAATAATAGGTATATATCTTTTTGTTTATAATATTCTTACTACGCTCAATTTTATAAGGAAATAAATTAGTTTTTGTATTTACTTTATCTATATCTATATAAATTATAGATTAATTATATAAACTATAGATGATATAACATTTTGGCAAAATTAACCTTTTTGGTTCAACGTTGGACTTTGCAGGTAATCGATGTAAAACTATTATAGAAAATTTGAAATTTTCCTAAAATCTTTCGTAGACCGTAGCGTTTGGTGCCACATTTTTCCAGGCTACCTTCGCTAGGGAAAAAGCTTAAACTAAAAAAAATATAATATTTTTTCCAGTAATAATTAATAGAAAAAATACTTAATGCTATGTCACTTAGACGAATGTTTTCTTCACATAGTGACATTACCTTCTAAATAATAAACAACGTGTATTATCGTGTTAGCGATTATCCCATAATACCTAATAGGATATACTAGCGTGACGTGGCGTACTACGCTAAGGCGCAGGCGCAGTAATTTTTTATTTTACTGCATCGAAATACGTGCGAGATTGAAAGAAACGTATGGTGGGGGCTCAATTACCATATTACAGAATGTGATGTCCTCTTATCACTATCCTCTTTTTTGAGATATTTTTTTGATAGTAATGCTAAATTAAAACTATATTATATGTAAGTATATCGTTGAATATCCGAAACAAAATTGTTCGCCTCATGTCTTATCAACAAGGCGGCAAGGTCAACTAAATAAAAACAATCCCATGCATTGATTTACATGAAGATTCTTAGAAAAATCATACTTGTTATTACACATTTTTTAGTTTTACGAAATAGAGAGAATTTAGTGTTATTATTTTTCCGAGTAGGAATCAAATCCACAACTATCGCATTGAGGCCAGTCGTGATGCAAGCGTGCCAATATTTAATATTTTTTTTTAATTTATTCGTTCTGGTGACGACGCAAAAGCGCGGCGTTGAGTTCCGCCACACAACACGCGAAGTCTCAAGAGTCCCTCTGCCTACTCTGCTATTTGCAAAGCGTAATATCAAGCTAAAAAAGATATCGCATTCATATATTTCTCCATTCTTCCATTTGAGAAAATTTTCGGGAAGAAGAAATATTATGTACCTACATTATAAATATAAATGCAATAATACACTCAAGCACTTCTGGAGTGCAACATGATGTCTGTATTATTCATAGTTGAATACTAAATATTGAATTATGTTAAGTTTTTTAAAGAAAATCTTCCATAACGAGAACCCATAAATTATGAAGTCACTTCATAGGCGTCCACCGTGGATGTTTGCCAAGTTACATAATAATAATTTACCGTTATGATTTTTCTTCTTTAATTTTGTAATTTGTATAAAAAGTAAATCATACAAATATATCCCTTATCTTTAAGAACTGAAGAAATGTATTATTGTATACAAATGGGAAAATTGTTAAAATGCATTTTGTATAGAATTTGAATTATTTTCATATTTCAATATTTTCTATAGAATTTGAATTCCCTAAATGAAATTTAGCTGCAGATTAGAGTGTTTTTTAATTTCTGTTTTTTTTTTATTATTAAATACTATTAAATATTTGTATATATGAAAGGTTTTCGTAGATACTTAGTTATCGACGCTCTTTTTCCTTACTAAGTTAATTAAGGCACATGACTCTACATGACGTATCTATTTACATGTATGACGCATAGTAAAATTTTATTGGTTTCTTTACCAAACTATCAATTTTAACACTATTACTTTAATAAATGCTATAGTAAATTTATGTGAGACCAAAAATTTAAGTAAATTATTAACTAAATTATACAAACCATATTAATTGTAACGTATATCGAATAGTTGTTTTACTATCAGAAATCAAGGTGTTGCGGCAAGGGTGGGAGCGCGATCCCTCCACTGTTATATTTAAGTGCATTATACCTAAAACAAAACCGCCCAGGGAGGCATACCCCTATAGTTGTGCAGTTAGGCCTAATTTACCCCCCGAGGGTGTATGTTGCTATTGATTGGGGTGTGTAAAGGGTTAAATTCATGCGTTCATTTCTTTGAAGTTGCTACATGTGAATTTAGTTGGCATCCCTCTATGTTTCCCTCTTAATTTTATGTATGGCTGGTTGTGAGTAATTATTTGAGTGAAAATTTGTAAGCGTAAACTTAAAATATTAATACAGTTAGGCTATTCAAGTAAATTTACGAAGAAATTTTTTGTATATTATATTTTATCATTACTATGAAATATATTGTTAAATCGTAGGTGCCTTATATATAAATTTCATAACAATTGAACACGATAGGAAATCATGCATAAATCAAAGGACTCTATTAAAAATGAATAACGTGAAACATCTATAGAGCCTTGCTATATCCAACGATTCCTATCGATTGTATAAGAATTACATAAACAACATATTTAAAAAAAAAATTAGTGTCAAGAGGCTTCGACTTTACTTCATTTCATGGAGTGGAAATCGAATTTATGACTATCACTTAGTAGCTACAATGGTCGTTGGCGCAATGGAACACAGTGTTTGCGACGTTAAGTCCCGCCACTCAATACGAAAAATTTGCGTAATGTGAGAAACGGCGTGTCTCAATACTAGATTCCTTCTATTATAAGCGGGATACAGCATGAATCTAAAAAAAATCTAAACAAAGTACCAAATAATCTATAAGTTAAAAACCTTTATTAATGAACCCGTAACAATGCACCCGTAATATTACTTTTCACACACACATCCATACACACACAAAAACAAACACACACAATGACACGGTCCGGTCCAAAACGGTTCACCTAGTTTTTCAGACACCCCCCACCCCTTGCAAGATTGATTTTCTGTCGCGTATTTCACTTGCACTTTCGTAGGGGGTGGCTGTCGCTGTCCCTGTCTAACACCCGCGCCGACCTTGAAATGGGTACGTACACGTCTACTTTTCAGGGTTGTCTGCATGAAATTTTTGTGGGTTGTTTGAAAATTCGTTTTGAATGGTTATTGTGTAGTGATAAGTGAAAATCATTATTATCTAATTAGTTTTGGATTGATATTGAATAATTTCCTCAAGAAAATGTAATATTTAGTAAAAATATTTACTATTACCGTTGGTATTTATTACATTTTAAGAGTGACTATCCCTAAATTATACTATAAAATTCAATAAAAAATAACTCAAAACTTGCCTCCTTTACAGAAAAACTATAAAATCTGAAACCACATACCCATGAAACGACAACCCTACCTTCTAATCAGTAGCTGTAGGTAGATGGGTGCCTGGAAACGGGGTTAGTCGATCTCCCCCACAAGTGAAAGCGTTCACTTGCATCCTGTTCACGCACACAACTGAACCAGCCCCGGGGGCTTCTCCTGTTTCTGTTATAGACATTTTCATGTTCTCATGGAAAATTATTGTTACTAGAAAATGACTTGTAATTTCTACTGTGTATAATATAGTGTTAAGACAATCCGTTTTCCACTGTTTTTACATATATTTTTAATTTAATTATATTTTTTTATATTTATGAATTGATTTCAGTATCATATTAGTATATTAAAATTCTTACAAATTATGCAACAATGGAGTCAATACATTATGTTTTTTTATTATAAATATTTCACTTGTATAATATTTGTATCAAAATGTATGTTCCTAAATTGGGTACAAAATGTGGATGCGGCTAAATTTTTGAAGGAAAAAATAATTTTAAATAGATATTTTTTTAGTAATAGTTTTTAGGATTTTAAAATATTTCGCGTTGCAATATTTCTAAATAGCGCAAGTAGTTACTGAAATAATTACTTATTTTAAATACAAGGCCGTCCGACTAACATTTTTACAATATTGTGAAATATCGTACAATATAAATGAAAAAGAAACTAAATTTGCTAAATTAGGTGTTAAATAGAGATTGTGACGCAGCGGCACATCGAGTAACTACATATAAACGGGACGGTTGTAGGTTTGATTCCCACTCGAGGGAATGAATTATTTTCAAATACACTCGAGGGACAAAATACAAATACAGTACGGCGAGCGAGGAAATAAAAATATTCTGTTCCCTCGAGTGGAAATCGAACTCACTCTCACATTTATAGTCTGACGCTATATCACAATGATTTCGGAATATGTTTAAAAGATAATAAATGAATTCGTTTAAAAAATATGACAAGATTAATAACAGCATGGGCATTCTTCGTCACGTGGTTTGATTTATGTGATAATGTCCATATTATATATTCTGATCACATAAAAAAACTATATATTTTTTTCCATAGAAAATTTAAAAATTATCCACTTCAAATTAAACTTTATAATGACAGAAACATCATAATCCTAAATAGTATACACCAAGTAATAAAGCTTTAAACATTTGTATTTCAATTAAATTTGGTATTTATGACAGGGCCGGTCACTACTTTTAAAGCCTAAATACATATATTAATTGCATTTACATTCTAAAACACGATCAAAATGTTCTAATTTAACATAAATAACGAAAAACTGTAGACCTAACGCTTATCTGACGTTAGTAGGCCTCGAAATGAGGCCAATGTCGGGCTAGTGTTGCAACTGCGCCCGCGCCAGCCAATGTCGTTCTTCCATTTCCTAGTTACGTCAGCGGTGTGGGCACAGTTACGACACTAGAACGAGTGCATTCTTCTTTATCTTGCTCTATGGTTTTGGAGTAGGGATGTACTTTATTATGAATCAAATAACAAATCGATTGATTTAGTTACCGTTTGATGAGAAAGGTCATATTAATAAAAAAGTTATGTTGTCATCTCATTATAACTATGTACAGAAAACAAAACAGAATTATTTTTAAACAATATCTCTGTACCCTTTTGTCTTAAGTGTTTTTTGTCTTTGTTTTTGTCTTTACGTTTCATACTTTAACTTTTTTTTCAATAGCCTTTATATATTTTGTATCTTTTTCTTTATAATATTGCTTCTATAACAAACAATAGTTTATAACTATCATACATTAGAATTTTGGTATCAATTCACTTAAATATTTTTTATCTACTGTCATCCAAAAATCGAATAACCAATATAAGTAAGATCTTTGGCACAATAAATTGACTATGTTCATATTAGTCTTATTTATGCCTGGCTATTATAATTAAAAAAAATATCTTACTATAAAATATATAATAAAATTTAAAAAAACCCTAGAACAATAAAGAGGCCAGTCGTGGCGCAGCGGCACAAATTGTGACTGTAAAACCGACTGGTTGTGGGTTCGATCCCCACTCGAGGAGATGAAATATTTACTTAAATTTATATTTCCAGTTCTTCGTTCTGGTGTTGAGGCAAAAAGCGCGGCGTTGAGTTCTGCCACTCAACACGCAATTCCTCCGGAATTCAGCAGAAAGTGGGGAACGAAGTGTCTTAACACTAGGTTCCCTCTGCCTACCCTGCTGTGTGCGGGATACAGCGTGAAGCTGATAAAAATACAACAATAAAACAATTAGCTCTAGGTGGTATAAACGTAACATCTAAAGAAAAGTCCTTGAAACAATTTCGAGATTAACTTTTTGATAAAACTTGTCGTAAAACTGAATGCTCTAGGCCTAGGTCAATTGAGTTAGTTATCGAAAAATGACCTTTGTAACAAATAAAAATGCAAATTATGTGTAAACGTAGCTGTTTAAATGTATATATTAATATTGTGCTACTTAAAACTATATTGAAAAAATGTTTGATTCTATTTTCTTTAGTAGGTATCTATAATACAATTTTATGTGTTATAATATTTATTTAATACAACCTAACTTTTTGAGTGTTGATGTGAATCGAAATTAAATTTTACTTACTCGTAGGTAATAGTAGTTTTTTTTTTATTTTCTGCAGTATCTATATTCAGTATGTAAAGGCAAAAGAATGTAGAAATTTGACACCCTGTTCTCCATTTTCTTTAGACATTTGAATTTTTTTTTAAATAAACGTCGTTTTTATCTAACCATGTCAAAGAAAAGCTTAAAATATAAACATTTTAAAAAATAAGATGTAAATTTACTACTATTTACTAATTAACAAAACAGAATCAGTAAAATGGTGCCATTTGAGTCAGAAACAATTATATCGAAGATTTATGTAGGTATGTAAACTATCATTTTTACTTATATATTTTGCTTCTCTTAAAAGAATTGTTTCAAATTATATTTTTTTACTTACACGCCTAGCACGTGATGCCCGAAAAGACACAGACAGCTCGCTGAAATATAAATGTGTTTGGCAATATCGAAAACAAAACCATTGTTTATCGACATCATTATTTTAATTATAGTAGTTTCTAATATTAAAATCTAACATAGTAAGTATTTTTAATAAAATAAAAAAAATATTTGATTTTTACCTATTTTCGCCATTATATGTATAAGTCGGATTGTAGCTACTTCGTACTAGTTTTTCACTATGATTTTTACGTTCTCACCATTTTTGTTTAATCAGAAATAGGTTTTCTTCATTTCTGTACATTATAATCATATTATATGGTTTAATATTAAACAGTTGTACTTTTAAATTTTCAATTTTTTTCTTTAGGGGTTGTCCTTAATTTATTCAATACACTAGTAATGTACTAGCTTTTACCTACGTCTTCCGCGTGGTGAAATGAAAAAAAATATATTCTTTCAATTCAAATCGGTAATTTCTGAGATTGGCGGGTTCAACCAAACATACTCTACATCTTTATAAATAATATAATTACGAGTATAGATTTTCTCAAATGGTCCTTGTTACGTTCCTTCGAACGACGTCTCGGCAAATAGGTAAGACAACTCGAGCAGGATGTTCAGCTGATGGTCAGGCCATGTTCATAACAAATGCAGTACTATTATGCTATTATTCTATTTATATCGTGAGATGCAGGCTGCATGAATAGATCTCACTATACACTGCGTTATATAAGCGTTGTAGTTACTTATTGCGTTTCATCTTAGATGGAGTGGTTTCCCTTTAAATATATAATATGATTAATTATATTGTATCTAAGTTATATCTGATAGTGAAAAGAAAGAACGTTAATATCTACAGAACTAAAGTTTTTATTTTTTATGATTATATATATTTAATGATTTATAGAACTAGTTAGTGTTTGCTTAGACGACAAATATTACTTGGACTATAAAATGCAAATAAATCTTAACTTTTTTGTCGAATTTTTAGTGTACAGTATTTATTAGAAAATAAAACTGTATAAATAGCAATATTATATATATTTTATTTATCAATGAAACCTACATAAGAGATTTGTATCCACTATCGCATTGCTATAAAATATTTTTTCTTATTTTATATATATATTTTTTCAAATAAACCTTAAAAATAAACCTGTCCTTGTCACGTCACGCCGATACCTAATGACATTTTTCGTCGAGAACAGATTGCCGAACACGTGACTTGAGCACGTGAAGCCATCGTAATAGACATAGGCATATTGAACGTATTTTTCAATTAAAGTTACAGGTTGCCGAATCTTCACGCTTTATTCTGCCTAAAGCAAAGTACAGAGATCAATCGCGGTACAATGTGGCACAAGCGCGTGACTGTAAACGATAGGTTGTAGGATCGATCCCCATTCGAAGAAACGAAGTATTTATTTAAATTTATATTTCTCTTTCTTCGCTCCGGTATTGAGGCTTCGCTCTGGTGGCGCAGCATTGAGTTCCGCTAGACAACACGCAAGGCCTTCAAAATTCGGTGGAAAGTGGGAAGCGTAGTGTGTTAGCACTAGGTTTCCTCTGCCTGCCCAACTACATGCGGGATACAGCGTGAAGCTAAAAAAAATATAATAGCAGGCAGAGAACTTAGTGATAGATACAGTACATAGAGATAAGAAAGGGTGATATTCAGTTCTGTATTCCCCAAATCGGGATACTGTGCTTTAGCGGATCCCACGCCACATTTTATGCAAAATAAAAAAAGCGAAAAATGAAAATAAGTTTTACCCTAACTGGGATCGAACATATAACCATTGAGTCTACAATCGGACCCCGTTGACCCCAAAATTGAATTTAATATTTAATTAAAGTTTAGCATTTAATTAAGCTTTAAAGGATTTGATAATGTATATCGTAGTGCAAGGTACGTCTAATTGGCACTGATAACTCGTGCGAAGGTTATAGGTTCAATTTTCTCACGGCAATTCTCTAGCGTCATTATAATGACGGCAACAACCAAAGGAGTGATTTTTCACTACTATTTTGACTGTTCGACGATTATATACATTCATTATATAAACACAAAATATGTATAATGAATGTATATAATCATTCAGACGACTGATTATTTACATTCATTATACATATTTTGTGTTTATTTATATGTAAATTATTATTTATGAAGAAAAAGAGCTTATGTATTAATACTGAGAAATTCCAAATTTTTCCATTATGTCATATAACACAAGGATAAGAACAGAAGAAGAATAGTTACTTATTATATTATATTGTACAATAAATTTAGTAAAAAATATTGTGTTTAGTAAAAAAAAATAATATATAAATATTATAAAGCTAGATGGTTGGTTTGGTCAAACTAACTTATCTCAGGAAGTACTGGTTGGTTGGATTTTTCATTTATCGAAGAAGGCTATAGGCTATATTGCGTTACAGTAATTTTTGATGTAACTGCCTACAGAATCTATGGTCTGAGTAACTTCGTGCACTGTGTCAATAAGTCATATGTCTAACGAAACTCTTTATGACTTCCATTTGACCACAGAGACGAAGCAACCATAGAGAAGTAAGAAACTAGTGACCCAAACGCGGCTTCGCCTGCTTAAGCTTATTGTTATATATTACTGAACAATAAAATTATGATCAGAATCTTTATATAAATTATAGCCTATGTGTTATTCTCATATATTACTCAAAATTTCATCTAAATCCGTTTAGTAGTTTACACACTAAATACGTCTAATGTCTATTTTATTGTTCATGTTTTCTTAAAAATCGTTATTTTATTTAAAACGTCTAAGTCACGTTCCCATTTAAATTCTTTGTAGGTTATTAAGGAAGTGACAAGGTAAGGCCAATGCCAAGGTAACAACACTAGCGGTAGTAATGTATCTCATACATTATTATATAGGTATAATAATTATTCATATAGATATTTTTTTTGTATATTTTAACTTATTTTTAAAATATTTTGTACATAATTAAAATCATTAGAGCAAAGTCAACAAGAAATAAATAATTAATTAGTTTGTTTCTCATTAACTACAAGATATCTTCGTGGTCCAGGTGATAAATGTTTAGCTGTACCGGTTCCGAGCTCAGTTCCCGTTTAAAGCAAATTTTATTTTTTAAAATATTTTCATTTCCCTGGTTTAGGATTATTTAGAATATTTATATTGAGTTGTATCACCTAACGCACCATGTATTTAAATAAAACGGAAAATGGAGAACATAGTGATATGCCACAAGGTTTTCTCTAAATAATTATGATATGTTATCAAAAACTCAAATCAAATCAGCTTCACGCTGTATCCCGCACACAGCAGGGTAGGCAGAGGGAACCTAATGTTAAGACACTCCGTTCCCCACTTTCTGCCGAATTCTGGAGACATTGCGTGTTGAGTCGCAGAACTCAACGCCAAGCTTAACCTCGACATCAGAGCGAAGAAATGGAAATATACATTTAAGTAAATATTTCATCTCCTCGAGTGGGGATCGAACCCACAACCAGTCGGTTTTACAATCGCACCTCGTGCCGCTGCGCCACGACTGGCCTCATGATATGTTATTCTTTTGTTAAAATAATATTTTATTTTCTTTAAAAAACTGCAATGATTGTTATAGAACAAGGAAGTAAAACTAATCTGTGGGCATAGTCCGTAGGAGCGGAACGTCAAACTACACTGTCTCGTAAGGCAGACTACACATAACAGCATTAAAATGAGCTTTAAATTGTATATATAATATAAATTTCGAAGTTATTACATATTTTGTTAAATTAGAAAATTATATTTGGAATTTTAATGTGTGTATGATCTAAGATTATTTTATAAGACTTGTATAGAAATACTGTAAAATTAATAATAATACATACAAAGTTAACAATAGTATAATTAACAAAAAAAAAATGTTATTTAGTAAATATATTTAATTGTTTAACTAAGGTCGTTTTTATTTCATTTACAATACGAAGCGTAGCCTAGCCTCTTATAATGAAGACTACAATCCTATTTATTTTTTAACTAACACATGTTCTATGGTTTTCTGCTTTAATCCCTCTGTTTATTTCTGTCCTCCTAGACCACGGCGCAGATTTTTAAGAACATGTGTAGCTTCTAGGTTTGGGGCCAAATTAATTGAAGTTCCTATTATTATTATTTCACGTTTTTAGGGAAAAATGCAAGAAAACTATAATATCATATTTCGCAATTTCAATATATTTGACGATAATCATTTTAATTGCTTACTATACGAAAAACAAATTTATACGTTACGTACGTTTTAATCTGTCGCCTTTATATCGTCCAATCGTTCTAGTTTACTAATTTGTACATTTCCTTTAGATCATTTTAAATCCTTTATATTTACTCTAGATTTTTTTTTCGGTCGCTTCACGCTGTATTCCACACATATTTAGGTAGGCAGAGGGAACCTGGGTGTTATATTTCTTACCTCCCCTTCTATCCCTTTTATTTCATTTTAACACTTCCGTTTCCCTCTTTCCTCTCCGCATTCTGAATACATCGCATGTTGAGTGGCGGAACTCGACGTCGTGCTTTACCTCAATACCTGAGGAAATGAAAAAAAAATCATACATAGAACTCAAATGATATTAAGAAGAAAATAAATTAGAATAAAATAATAAAAATGCATTCAAAAATCGTCCGTCAGTAAAACGCCTAACCGACGTGTGACGGTGGGTCCAAGGTTAGTTGTATTTTGTTCCGCACTATTCACTCTGACGTAACAGCAGATGTAGGCGCTCTGTTGTCGCGACGTATGTATGTATGTCTGTAGGTATAGATACCGTAACTACCATGTTTCAGATACTAATTGCGATGTTGATTAACCCTTCAGGGGTTAGTAATGTAATCTGTAACATTATTAGTATATTATTTATCTTTATACATTTTTGTACTTTAGCATCATCAGCTTTCAAACTAGACGTAGATTAACTTAGAATGATCAAAGAAGTAATCGAAATATTATATTCTTTTAAAAAGTACTGGAAAAATATAACTATTATACAATACATGTATTGTACGTAATAATATATTTTATTAAACTTTTCGGAATATAGAGTTGCTCACTCTATACTCTCTATCTCTAGCCTGCCTACATGAAATAGGAATTCATGAAATTCCTACGGGCACAAGAAAAAAACGAGATTTGCCATTTAATCCGATAACACAAAAAAGACGAAGTCAAAATTCATACAGAGTTCATTATTTCACATTTACCTTCTAATAAATAAACAATATATTTTCTTTTCAGGACGCCAGTTCAAAGCACACAAAATTATCTTGGCAGCATGCAGTAAACATTTTCAAGAGTTATTTGACACAGCCCCGCCAAGCCATGCAGGCGCTTGCTACGTGTTCCTCGAAGCCACAAGTGCTGACAACATGCAGGCACTCCTCGAGTTCATGTATAAGGGAGAGGTGCATGTCAGCCAGGATGCTCTCTCCAGCTTTCTTAAAAGCGGAGAAAATTTACAGGTAAAATCTCAATTTAATTCTTCCAATTTGAAGAATATGTTAAGAGATGTTGGTGATAAGTCACTTATCCTTTTTCCCTTCAGAAACATTACGTGTTCCAATACCGGTGCCAAATCAAATTTACATGTAAAAAAGTCTAATAAATAGATCTGAGTCTGTGTAAATAGTTCTGATGTCAAATTTGTAATTTCTCTAAGCTCTATAAATAAAAAGTTAAAGAATAAAGTAGTAAAAAATAGAAGAATAAAATAATTTTTCATTCTGTTGTGTATCACTCGCTGATGGCAGAAAATTAGAAAAGGCATATTATTTCTTGTCTAATGGCATGCAATATATAATATTAACCACTTTCAAATATTAACAATTTCAGGTTAAAGGCCTATCAATGGAAATGTCCAATGAAGCATGGGTGAAGCAGCAGACGCAACAAGCATCAGAGCGTCATTCAACCCGAGTTAAGACGAGCCCAGTGTCTGGATCCAATAGCTGTGATATCCAGGACTCTGCCCCGCCTCAGTCGCACACGGCCACGTTCGCACCGATTATGCCCCAGTACGGAGGAATGCCTATACACAGTGGAGGGGGTTCTATGGGCCGATATGCCCCACCCGCTCACCTACCTATGCACTCTTCTACGCACCGCAGACCACCTCCACCGAAACCGTCACCGTCACAGAGCCCACATGCAAGGAATTACAGGTGATTGGGTTTTATTTTCGGTCTAATTTATATGTTTAGATGTATGTATAAATTAGGTTATTTTATGTATATATGAACTGAATGCGATAGATAAGTCTTAGATCTTAATTTTACTTAAGAAATAAAAATTGTTTTATGTGTCGGTGTGTCCCGGTTAAGTTGGATAATTTGTTTGATCCTGTAACACTGCGCGGAAAAGTAAATAAATGGTAATACGGCCTAGTTTTCGTCCTTCCTTGCTACAAGTAAGGAGCGTGAGGATTTAACAAATATCCTATATAAATAGCAATTTTGAATTTGATGTTGACACAATAATAATAATAATAATTGTTTCTATATAAGTATTTCGAACGAATAAAATATCCCCTCTATAAATGTAAAGTTTAAACATGTCTATTAGGCAAAGTTCGTCATCGTCGCACTGCGGCAGCGTGGCCGACGAGCCGGACACGCGCTCGTCGCCGGGCGCGAGCGGCCGCTACGAGGACGCGCCCGACACGTCCAGCCACGCCAACCCAAAGAACAACGGATATGATAAAGGCACCGCGGTTAATGATGGTATGATGGAAAGCCTGTCCAATGACCAGGGGGCTGAAGGTCCGTTTCGTTTTCAAAATTTACAAATAACACTCCTTTGTCCAAATAACACTATTAATTGGTGACAGTTACTAATACTTGGACGTTTAATTTTTAAATTTGTTGGTTTAAGGAGCAATTGGCATTTAAATTCGTTTTTTGTTAAATTTTTGTATATTACTGACTCGATTATTTACAATTTGTCTGCTATATTTTCAGATTTACGGGTAAAAAGTGAGAACGACTACCATTCGGGTTATAACAATTCACCACCTCCCGCAGTACCGGTGCCCACAAGCAATTACCACAACAAGGCGCAGGAGACATCACCGGTACCCCCCAAACCCAGCCCCGACCTTTGGCCCACGAAACTGATCACGAGCAAATCTGGTGGAATCGCAACTGCTGATGGTAAGAAAATACATATTTTTTTAGTTATTTGATGAAATTGTATGTTGAGTAGTGCAACTCAACGTCAGCGCATATCTTGCAACTAACATATCTTGCATACTTAAACTAATAAATTTATAAAATATTTTAATATTATACTTTTAAATTATTACATTTAAACATAACAATTTTCAATGATCTATCATCCTATACACAATGTTGCAGGTAAGAAACTAAAATGTCCCTACTGCGAGCGGCTGTACGGGTACGAGACGAACCTGCGCGCGCACATCCGGCAGCGGCACCAGGGCATCCGCGTGCCGTGCCCGCACTGCAGCCGCACCTTCACGCGCAACAACACGGTGCGGCGCCACATCGCGCGCGAGCACCGCCACGTGCAGCACCTGGCGCCCGGCGCGCTGCCCAACCACGCGCAGTAACCGCCCCACCAGCTCGATCGGTGATCAACCTTGTCCAGTCTGTTGCTTGTGTATCTTTAATCAGTTAACATCGAAACACTTTAAAAGTTCTAAATGTTAAAATTATTTTGCAAATACTATTACAATTACTATATTCACATTTATATTTTTTGTGGATTTCTTGTATAATTCGAAAGATGCAATTTTTACCATATACCATAAGTGTTTAGACTATATACTTATACGGACAAGCAATTTTATCGTATTTTGTTAGAGTTGATCACTCGGTTGATCATTCTTTTACTCTCTCTTATGTGTTCTTGTTCTTGTATATCGTTTAACCGAACTACCTCTTCGCACGGGCGGCCTGTTGGTGTCATTTTTTTTTTGGTGTTGCCGATTTAATAGTCGTTGTGATACTTTCGTAGTGTCAACCATTTATAGAGATAGTTTCTTTCTTTGAACATTTTTTAGCTTTATTGAAAGAATTTGTTGGTTATATTATCAATATAAATGTGAGTTTGAATTTTTGACTCGTGTCAGTATCCCAACGACTGTAGCACGCGAGCGTTCCCCTACGTCGACACCGGCACGGCCCGGACAGTCGTGGTCACCCGTGCCGTTACTTACTCTTGTAACATGCGTACAATAAAATTACCTCGTCGATGCATATTGTGTAATGATCTACCTCAAAAATTGATCTTAAGATTTCCTTAGATTTTGGACTCGTGCGATGATTCACGTGTGACTTCGAATGTCGCTCAGTGCCCCTCTCCGGTACCTTGCACCTTCACTCGTACCTCCGTACTGAAGGACCTGTCGAGACTGATGGCTGATGGCATAGGCTTAGCTGTAAATAATAGGAGAATCTTGTACCGCCTCGGCCTAGGTTGAAACACGCGTTTGACGTTGCATCCTATGATTCTAATCAATGCTCTTTAATTACTCTTTATTCATCTATATATCGCAATAGACCGGTATTGGTTTATGTTTATTTAAACAAATCTGTGATACAATAGGACAGGCTCTATATTTTTGTTTTAGTTATCGCCACTGTTTTAAGTAAATAGCATGTGAGTGTGTTGCGGGACGACAGTTTACTGTACAGTTTTACCGTACATTTAGTTTGTACGAAGTGCAATGTCCTAAGCATAAGTAGTTAGGTAAACGTTGAAATTATGCATGTAACACAGGACCGTTCCCACTCGGACGGATGTTACTATTGAGACCAAATTATTATATGTTTTTACGCGATGGTGTCGATTTTAGCATTCCGTTATGTTTTTTTTATATATTTATATATATTTTCTTTATAGGTACATTTAAAAGGCCCCTCTTTAATTGTATAACCTAGTCATTTCAAGTGCAACGGTGAGATTTAAATATTTAGTGGGGCGTCGGTGGTATTGTATTATAATTGTTGAGGCCGCCGTCGCCTCCAGCTGAGTAGATTCTGCTACACGTTTAGTTCTTTTGGAACAAATGCAAACGGGACAGTGCCAAATAACCTCAATTTTAAGTTCACACCATTTATTTATTTTGTTTTTTTTTTTGTTAAGTGTGAATGTAGCGACTGGGTGTTCTATTCCTGACATTTAGGAATGAGTTGCATTCATATTTATTATATTTATATTATATTTTTAGTGTACATTGATTTTTATTTCTTTTTAATGATAAACGCTTTCAAAGGCTCAGTGATTTATTGTTAAATTAGTAGTTTCTGTTTGTTCGTGACAAATAATTAATTGATTTACCTCATTTTTATTCGCATTTAAGAATTTATTTATAGTTTATGTGTGCGCAGTCCTTTTAGTGTCAGTATGGATCGGAACGTTGTACCTAACTTTAAAAACTCTAAATATTATAATACTTTTTAACTGAAATGCAATTTACTCTATTCACCTTTATATTTATTATAAATTTCTTGTATAATCCTATAAATGCTATTTTTACGACAAAACATAAATGTTTAGGCATAATATATGTAGCTTATACACAGATGGACAGGCAATTTTATCATATATTTTGTTGTCTTGTCGTATATTATCCAGTTGTTGATTCTCGATTTTAAAGTTTTGGGCGAATTTTGACGAAGACAAGGATTTTTTTGGATGCGTGTGGTCTACGTTTGTAGCTAAACGATTTATAGAAGAAGGGTCGTAATGCAAATAATGCATCATTGAAAACGGACGGTTATAGCGCTTTTAAATTTTCACAAAACCCAAAAAAAAATATTCAAAATTAATCTAGGGTGTTTGTAATATGAACATGAAAGCAATTTCATTGACATTTTATTGATTTTGCTTTCTTATATGTATAATAATTTTGACAAATTCACTTTGATGGGTTGCCATATTGAAAGCGCTATAAACAACGATTGGTTTATTATAACTTGGTATAGGTGACGATTTTTTTTTTCATTATTACGTTACATATTTTTGGCATACTTGTTTTAGGTTTATTATTAAGGCTAGTTTCATTTTTCAGTTTGTAAGTTGTTAAATTAATGTTTTTTTTTTACAATAATCACAACATTAGGATGGAAGTTTAATTAGTTATTCTGTTATCATTTCAAAAATTAAAAAAATTCTATTATTATTAGCTATCATTTCATTTTCTTGTGAATTCAAAATTCATGCGTACATGTGATTTCTTTTGACATTTAATGTTTTATTTGTGATACGTAAAAGGGATTTGCATAATGCATCACGTTTTAAGTTTTTTCTTTTTTTTTTTAATCGCGTATAATTTTAAGGGGGTAACGAAGTATTGTCTGGACGTTGACACTAAGGGATCGCCATTAAGCTACTTCAATCGTTTCTTCCTATCGTTAAGGTACAAATTTAAAATATCAAATTTTAATATTATGTAAGTCATATTTTTTTAATTCCGTGTTTACTTGTCGTTGCGATTGTACAATTATTGACACGGTTTTAAAGTTTTTTTAGTTATCACATTGTTAAACTTAAGACTCATTGGATAGTTCCCCATAGTGTTAATGTTGTATTGATGTGATAAGGACACTTCGTCGGTGTATTACAATCCCTCTCGGGTCGGTCTCTCGCGTCCCTGCGACACTAGATGTGAAAATGTATGGCGAATACACGGCGAATTGCCATTGCGATACTATAATATACCTGATGTTACCAACAAAGGATGTTATTTGAAGGAGTTCGTCGTCGGGCCAGCGAAAATGTTTATTTTGACATATTCTTCGAAACTAATTCTACTAATATAATTATTAGTTACCGACGTTCACTGGCCCGATCGGCTGCATAATGGCACTCCTTTGGCTCATGTTTTAAGTTTATGATAATTTTAATTATTCTCTATGTTTATTTTGTATATAAATCGCGATATATCGTGATGGTAAAGCCAAAGATTGATACGGGTATGGTGACCCTCTGCCGTCACACTAGGACTAGCGTGTAAGTTAATCTACCTCGAGTAATATGTTTTAGTTTAAGTAAGCTTTTACATAGATTTTTATATGATGGAATAATGTAAATTAGATGTTAAGAGAAAATTGAAAAGTAAAAAAAATGTTGAAGTACAAAAATATACTACCTCAGGATTCAATATCACTATATTCCGTGATTGGCATCGTTATATGGAACTTTATTTATATTATTTAGTGTGTGAACGTTTAACAATTTTATTTTAAATATCACAGATAAAATCGTTTGGCGTTCAGTTTCTGTCATAGCTCGTTTCGTCGCTAGCGAGCGCGTTTATTCTAAAATGTTCTTACCAATGCTATAGTTTTCATCTGCAACGTTAGTGACTAAAGTAAGAGCTGTGGCAGCAAATCAAATATATCAAGGTAATTGAATCTCTGAAAGGTAGTAAGTTACCCGGCGAATGCTCAAGTTGTTTGGTGTCGAGCAATCAAAGTTACCTAAGCTGGGATAAATGTTAATGTAATTGAATTAATGTTAGTTAAGTGTTAATTAGGCTAGTTATAAATAATCTCATTGAAGTTCTACCTCATTAGCGCGGACGGCGAGAGATCGACCGACGGTCATTCAGTGTATTTAATTGTACCTCCCACACTCTACGGAGTATAAATATTTTTTTTTCATAATTTTTATTATTATTATTACTACTCTTTTTTTCACCAGTTATTTCTTGTGTTGCATAGATGTTACTATGTTTTAAGGAGATGAGAAAATTGAAAAATTATTGTTTGTTAGGTTTCTGCGAATTAAAAGAAAAATGTAAACAAAAATTATATTTTTTTTGTTTTGTTTTGTTTTTTTTCTGTTACCTTTTTTCCTTATTTTTTTTCTCGACAAGTTACACCCGTCCATCGTGTTTAACATTTACTGTAATTTTAAGTATGTTATTTAAGGAATTGAAATTTAATATTCTTAATGTATGTAGTTGCACGAAAGGAACAGGTATTTGTTTATAGTAATGATCATTTGGTGTTTTTATCTTAAAAGGCACTAGCACGTCGCTGGTCGTTCGCGTATTACTCGTGTCTACGAATTTGATAATCAGTCATAATAATTATAAGTGTTCTCTCGCGTTAATGTCTAAGTACGACGGTGTTTCAATCATTTTGTATATGTAATGTCAGTCAATGTCAGTCGGTGTTTGTTTTTACATAAATATTACCTTATTCCAATACTCTAAGTGATTCATTAAAATGAAAATAGTTATTACGTACAATTAATATAATAGGAAATATCACAAATTTTTGTCGACATATAAATTTTTTAAGATAGATTATAATAAAGATTGAAATATTGTTTACAATCCCCTATATATAGTTATTAATAGAAGATTTTTGATGTCCTCAATAAAAATATTTATTAGATCTCTTTAAAATTTGACAACTTTTAAATGGCCGTATGATGGATTGTACATGGAACTACTTTTTTAAATAAAAACCATAAACAAAAATAAAGAAAAAAATACACTTATAATATATAAAAAGGTAAAAATCAAATGTATGTTTGCGAGAGAATAATTTTGTCTATTGAACGATAAGCTTATCGTATTTTAATCTGTTTAAATATTAAAGCATTTCATATCTGTAAATAATCACCAGCCATTTTATGATCTACAATAATTTTGTTATTAATCGGTGTTTACAATGTTCTTGGTGTCGTGTCAAGTCGATAGAGCAACGACATAGAGCACTATTTACAAGAACTAAAGTACAAATTCAAGTCTTATACTAATGTCAGTACAAAATATGAATAAAAAAATATGAAAGATTTATGCAGTTGGATACTATGTAAATGTTGCCAAAATTATATTTTTTGGAGCACCCGCTATAATTTAACGTTTAACGTAGGTTATCTGAGTAAAGTACAAAAATTATTTGTAACTTATCGTTTATTGGTGACGAGAGTGTATATCGCTCTATTTGGCAATGTGAAAATATTATTCAATACCTATTAAATAAGTTAATTTACCATAACAAATTAATAATTGAAATCATTTCATTTTTTTGTCCAAAATTATCTATTAAAATTAGTGATTATTTAAATCAAATATTTGTTTTTTGGTGTTTCTACACTCTCGTTGGCTACTTGCGTTATGTACGGCAGCCCGCAGCTTGGAGTGGGATGGGGTGTTATTGAAACTTGTCTAGGAGATTTCGTAATTATTAAGGGTTTTTGTCACACTTAGTACTGTGTGCAGTTTTTAAATGTTTAATGTTATCATTCGGTTGATTTTAGTTGTTTTAGCACGATTAACTTTCATCTCTTTGGGTAAAGGTAGTTGAAGGTTGATAGGGGCTATTAAGCGATCTTGTAATTAATTTATATTAAATCACTTAGTTCTTTAATTATTTATGTAAATTGAATTTTTTGGCCCTTTTTTTGAACGAGTTAATTTAATTATTCCTTAATGAAACGATAAGTTTTTTTTTTATTTCTAAAGCAACTTTAATTGTTGTTTTTTTCAATACAGTAAGGATCTAATAGCCCCATATCAACCTATGTATGTATAAAACGGTAGGCGTGGATTAACTCGTGAAGAGCAAGGGTATACAGCGTGCTCGGCCGAGCACTGGCTTAGGAGGATAGTATCGCGTAAGATTGTATGTAAACCACCATGGTTGTAAAACTAAGTAGGATTTTGTACGTAGCTAACTAATGCTTAGTTGACGATAAGCGTCGATGGTATATGTCTGTAAAGGGAAAGTGATTGTCTGTGATTTTTTTAAGCGACTTTTTTATATATATGGAAAATATTGAGAAATCCTAACATAATAAGAATAGCACTACTTGTGATTTTTAGATATTTTATGAGTTTTTCCTCATTTTTTGTACAATACTTTAGGATAAATAGAACGATATAATAGCAGCGGGAAGCGGGTTGAGTGTACATAAAAAAATGATAGTTGTATAAATATAATTGGCAGACGAAAGGCGTATCAAGTTATGGCGATTGGTATGACCACAGCGACGCTTGTTTTCGTTGAGGCGCGCGCTTCGACATTCGCCCCCGGACCAAATCCTGCGGGCTTGATACGAATTTACCATAGAGGTCGCGCGCCTCCTTAAAATTAGAAAATTAATTTCTATAATCCTAACATTAATGATTTATTCTAGAAAATTTTTTAGTGTGGTAACATTTTGTCGGTTTTTTTTTGTTAGTTTAATGTGATAATGGTAGTATGTAACTGTTATGTTTGCTTTCGGTTCGGGCGGTGTGGAATCGGGGGGCCTTTGTGTGTCACTGTGGCCCCTCTAGTGGTACTTAGTTTGTGTTTTCACATTTACTATCTAGATACACGTGCTGTGCATATTGGGGTTCGCTTAACTATTTCCGTATTTCTATTTACTATCCCTCGCATTTCTAAGCTATGCTTTTACCTAATATAAATTGGAATAATTTACCCACTATAAATTTTTATATCCATTTACTAAAGAACGTGTGTTTGTTCGTGGAACTAGTAGAAGTAGCCGCAGCACGTGTATTTAGAATGAAGACATGTAAAAAATCTGTATAATTCAACTTTGATACAGGTACTATAATAGTCCATGTGCACTAATTATATAAATATAACGTAAAATCCCACGACACGTACCTACATCTGACTTAGGTATAGATATTATATGGAAATAAAATTGTTCCATTGTGGAATTCTTAAATTAATAAAAAAATGTTGCTAAAATTATATTATGTATTGTTTTATTTATTTTATTTTATTTTACATCCTTATTTGATGTAAGGTGCGTAGTATGTGTGTAACGTAACTCTCAGAAGGAAATTTCAATGAATGAACTACTGATAATTAACAACCATACATTACTTCCTTCCTGTACTTAACTCTCAAACGTCCGCACAATATCAATAAAAATACAAAATTTGGCTGCCTAAGTAGTTTTATGGTAAAAGAATAATTGAACGTAACAAAATAATTGTAAATTATTGCAACATCAGAGATTTTTTTTGTCTCTGTTATGAGAGACAAGTGTTCGTACCTTATTTCTTGATATATTTAAACGTATACCAAAAATAATAAAAACAAATCATAGTGTCTATTATTATAAGAGTGCCTATTTTTATTTATTCTGTTGCAATTCAATATTATTTGATTCTCTTTTTATATTTGAAAAATGGTATCTTATCTTTAACCAAAATTTCCTCCTGTTTTTAACCAAAACTTCTATTAAAAAATAAACTATAATAACATTATTAAAATAGAGAAATAATGGTATATGGTTGTTTAAAAGTGCTATAAAAAGGAATTAGTAGAGTTTATAAGACATTGCGCAATAAATTAAGACAGGCGCCTATATATTTTAATAATTTTGAACCTTTTTAAATAGCTTTCAGATATGAACCAACGAGTTCTAGATAAAATAAAATGAAAATAAGTTATTACAGTTGAGATAAGATTTTTGTACGTTATGCCATATTATAAGCCAGAATATAATGATGAGCATATAAAAAAAATATGTATCCCGCATAAAGCAGGATACCTAAAGCAGGAATCTAGTGGAAACGACGAAAGTGTGGAAAGTCGCGTGTTACTTCACACTAAGTTCCCTCTGCCTACCCTGCTTTGTGCGGGATACAATGTGAAGCTATGTACGAGTACGTATGTACGTACTTACCTTATCTATAAACACAAGGCTATTCGACCTTTCTCTGATATAAATAGTCGATTTAAAATCGAAAGTAGTGAAGAAAAATCTAAATGTCAAGTCTGTGAATTTAAGTTCTTAATTCGTATTTATTTTTTGTTAAGACATATGGCATTTAAATGATATCTACCTAACATTTATGAATGTTATATACCTAACATTTATGTTTCTAATATTAGAAAATAATAACAGCTTCTCAGTCTATCCCGCATATATCAGAGTAGACAAAGGGGACCACATTTGTCGACACACTCTTACCTTATGTTCAATTTTCAAGAAATTGTCTGTTAAGTGGCGGAACTCAACGGTAAACATATTTTATTTGTTAATGAAAATAATTCCTCGAACCCACAACCGTCGCATTTATAGTTAGACCCCGTGCTGCTGCACCACGACAGCCTAATAAAATGTTTACATATAACGTTTACATATAATGCTTACATAATAAAATATTTACATATATTCAGTATAGTAGTCGTAGACAATTTTTAATCTTAAGCCGTTAAGTTGGTGTACTATTTTGATTAATAAAATGTACCTGCCTATTATATAATAACCGCGTTCTAGTAATGAGGTATAAGCGCGGCGTTGAGTTCCGTCGCTCAACACGGACTGCCTCAAAAAAAGTGCGAAAGGGAAATGTCATAAAGGAAAACGGAGTATCTTATTACTAGTTTCCCAGGTTCGCTTTGCCGTGTGCAGGATACAGCGTGAAGCTAAAAAAGTATATAAAAGAAAATACGCAACACCAATCCTGTAGAATTCTAGGAAATCCTGTCTTAGTGTTCCCCTCCACATACCAACGTAGATATGTACAAGTCAAATTTCAGCGTTCTACGCCACCTAGTTCCAGCTTTGCAATGTCTGTCAGTAACGGAAGAGTTGTATTTATAAATAAATTTTTAATTCAATTTACATTTTGTGACACTGAAGTAACAGACACAAATTACGTACGCTTATGCAAATAAATATGCGGAAACGCCTCCTTAAATTGAAACGTATTTGGCGTTGTGTGTTTTTATTCTTTGATATTACGTTTCAATAACCGAATAAGTAAACCGCCTTCAACAGTGTGAGATAGCGATTTAAGATTATATTCGAAATTTAACTATCAATTTTTACATAGCTTAAAATTGTGTAGGACAATTGTATTAATTAAATTTGAGGCCTTCGTGGCGCAGAAGCACGGTACAGGCATGTGACTGTAAACGCGATAGTTATGGGTTCGATTCTCATTCGGGGAATGAAATATTCAATAATTTCATTTCCTCGCTCATATAAAAAAACAAAATGCGGCGTTGAATTCTGCCACTCGATAAACAATGCTTTAATTCATGCCAGAATTCAGCGGTTAGTGGGGAACAAAGTATTTTAATGAGAAACAGAATACTTAAATATTTATTCTTCACATCCTCGTTCTTTAAACAAGACAACGCGCGATGTTGATACTAGGCCATCTGGCCCCTGTTATATCATTATACAGGTAAAGCTAAAAATATATACATATTTATTAATAAGTCATTGAGTTTCGCCACTCATTATATCTCTAAATCGGATGGGAGGAAAGAACTTTGCGTCTCGCTTGACGCTAAGTTTTCTATGACTACTGAGCTAAGCATCTCTGCTTAGCTGCTATACATGAGATATCGCGTGAAGCTGGAATTTTTTTTTTAAGTTATTTATGAAAGGACGGCCAAGAAATTTTAATAGGCTCTTATTTTTATAGTTTCTCATTTGTTATTTATAATTTTTTTTAAATGAGACTTTTATAATCAGTTTGTTTTTATTACCTGTATATCATTTAAAACATATTACGTATTCAATGGGGACAACCAACTATGCACCCTGTCTATGTAGATCAGCAAATCAAATTTAGCAAATCAAACAGCAAATTTTACTCATACAAACGTGTTGACACATAAAAAGAAATGGAAAATTTATATAGACACCTGTATAAAATTAACAAATATTAAATACGAACTATACCTTCGATTGTACTAACAATTACATGTGCCACCAATAAATCTTGCTACCCGTCCCGCCTTCAAGTACGTCAAGTGACCGCTTCACTGGAAACTGATTTATCTCACGAGAGCAGTATAAAAGCTAGCATCGACTGCTCTCAGCATCATTACTTGAACAAACCGTCGCAACATAAACAATGGCAGCTAAGGTTTGTTGTTACTTTTAAAGTTTTAATTAATTTCAGATGTAAGAAAAAGCTTTCTTTCCACTTTCAGTAAATTAAAATAAAAAATAATATATGTATTTTTCATATTTTTACAGTTGGTTGTAGTACTCGCTGCCGTGGTCGCTATGGCTCACTGCTCAGTGGTGCCAGTGGCGCGAGCAGACGCCGACTACTCAAGCTTCGCATACGACGTTGCTGATCCCTACAGCGGGGACTTCAAGAGCCAAGTCGAGAGCCGCAGCGGTGGCAACGTACAAGGACAGTATTCCCTGCTTGAGGCCGACGGTTCCAAGCGTGTTGTTGACTACGCTGCCGATGATGTGAACGGATTTAACGCCGTCGTTCGCAAGGAGCCCGGTGTGGTCGCCCCCGCTGTAGTCGCCGCCGCCCCCGCCGCAGTCGCCGCCGCCCCAGCAGTCATCGCCGCCCGCGCCTACTCCCCTGCCGTAGTTGCCTCATCTCCCGCCGTAGTTGCCGCGTCTGCTCCCGCAGTCGTCGCCGCCCGCTCTTACGCTCCCGCAGTATACGCTGGATCTGCCCCAGCTCTCGTCGCCACCCGCTCGTACGCTTCACCCGCAATATACGCCTCTGCCCCAGCTGTCGTCGCTGCCCGCTCGTACGTCGCCCCCTCAGTATACGCCGCGTCTGCCCCAGCCGTCGTCGCCCCCGCCGTCTACTCCGCCGGTCCCTCCGTTGTTGCTGCAGCTCCTCTTGCCCACTCCGTGCCTCTCAAATACTGGTAAACGTTTCATTGAATAGGACGACGGGGAATTGTTCTTGTAAATACTTAACTTAATAAATATGTTTCAAAATTATGATTATTGTAATTATTCTTTTAACATTGTACAAAATTAAAATACCCAAAAAAAATACAGTATTTTTTACAATTTATATGTCATACTCTATGTTGCAAAGAACTAATTATATGAAAATATTTTCGAAGCTCTGTCTCTTAGTACAAAGTAAATAGTAGTAAAGTAGTATTAGTAGTAATAGTAGTTGAAATTATTTCAATTATTAAATTCGCTATTAAATAGGAGCTAAACTGATACACTGACAAAACTTAAATTAGAAAATATAAATATATAAGAGGCCAGTCGTGGCGCAGGGGCACAAAGTGTGACTGTAAAACCGACTGATTGTGGGTTCGATCCCCACTCGAGGAGATGAAATATTTATTTAAATTTATATTTCCATTTCTTCGCTCTGGTGTCCAGGACAAGCGCGGCGTTGAGTTCTGCCACTCAACACGCAATTCAGTAGAAAGTGGGGAACGGAGTGTCTTAACACACTAGGTTCCCTCTGCCTACCCTAAAATTAATTTCTTGTCAAAGACAGCATCATTGCATGCGTAAAAAGTAGAAAATAGAAATACTTATGTATGTATGTGGAAGTAATGTAAACAGGCGTGTAGAAAAAGTGGGATTGGGGTCTGGGTGGTCTGTGCCCACTCCAGAAATATTACTGAAAAAATTACCATTACCATTAAAAATTACCATTAAAAATTATACTAGGAAAAATAAAAAAAAAGCTTTGCTCAAAGCAGGGGAGCTTTAGTCCTAGTAGATTAGTAAATGACCCGTAATTTACATAAGAGAGAGAAGATGTTGTTCTTCTCGCATAGCTTGCATACGCATACACGAGATGCAAGAAGATTTTCAAATAATTGATTTGATTGATTGATTTTTCGTATCTTTTAACAAAAAAAATTCAAACTAGATTTATATTCTATGGCGACAGGTCCCTTATAGCAACATGTAAAATAAAAACAAATTTCCTAGATATGGTTACTTATTTTTTTATACATTCCCTTTGATATTTATTAATTGTTATCCATATAGGCAACAAGTACCTAGGCAGTAAAGCAAACTAGATATCACGAGATTTTTCTACATTATTTTATACAACTACGATTATGTTTTACCGCGACTGATTGTGGGTTCGATCCCCACTCGAGGAAATAAAATATTTATTTAAAATATTATTTCCATTTCTTCGCTCTAATCTCGACGCAAAGCGCGGCGTTGCGTTCCGCCACTCCGCACGCAATACCTCTAGAATTTGGCAGAAAGTGGGGAACGAAGTGTCTTAACACTAGTTCCCTCTGCCTACCCTGCTGTGTGCGGGATGCAGCGTGAAGTTGATTATGTTTAACAATATATTGTATAGTAGGACTCAAAACATCATCTCAAAATTTAATATTAAATGGTATGTAAAAAGATTCCCAACGGACGTGTATACAGAAGTTAACAACAGAGGACGAGGTATAAGGAGTACGGTAGACTGAGGACGGTTGAAAACGGAACGAAGGTAGAGTTTAAACAAAACGAATATCTCGAGGATCGTGAGTGATGAAATAAATGGCCTAAGGTCTGAACTCAAAGAACAACAACGTGAAATATGTACGTACTAATCTAATGAAACGTATAGATTTTCTACTGTACATATAACTATGCTGTATATGTAACAGTACTTTTAATAAAGTTTTATTATATATTATATTCTTCCTGCTAAATGTAGATGGATATATAGGAATAACATTTAAGATATTTGATTGTTCCTTGTTTCTTAACTACGAAAAAGCACGGCGACTTCCTTTTAAGTAGCAACGTATGAAGATGTAAAAGCAAAATTATTGTTGAGAACAGCGACAGAAAATAATGGACTAAACTACTATTCCCCGTTGAGGTAGGCACATTTAAAATGAGATTTAATTAGTCAAAAATACATATACCTGGTCGGTTCGCAAGAGGCGCGGGTTCGAGTCCCGCTAATTTAAAATTTTTATACGTTTTCTAAATAAGTACATGTATCTTTCTTGATTTTATAGAATCCAAATATTTTTCATTCAATTAGACTAGCACTTTTCTTAGACATTCCCGGGCTCCCATGCTGTAAATAGCTAGCACTGCTCTTTTTAGTGATGATGAAAATCAAGAAATGGGATAATCAGCTCATAACCGGTTGTTGAATAAGATCACCAAGCTTTTTTTGAACAAAGAGAAACGGTAAACAACTTACAAGTTCAACAGAGAACATTTAAAGCTTATTCAGACATTTTTAAATGTAGAGTAAAAAATATAGCATACACCCAGTTAAGTGCGAGTCGGACTAGACTAACGAGGCTTCCGTACTAATTTCAGGATAGTAGATAAACGGGAAATACAACTTGTGTAGGTTGGCTAACTTATGTTTGCGGACATATACACTCATTTTGTATAAAATTAACTACAAATATAAGTGTGTAATGTTTTTTTTTGTGGAACCCTAAAAAAAATATATTTTTAACTGACTGATTAGTGGACTGTTGCGTAGTACTTATATACTAAGTATTTAAATATCTATATATTAAGTAACGTTACATAATTGTATGAATATGATTATATACGACAAATTCGTTTTTTACAAGTTGTGCACGTTCAAGTACGTCAAGTGACCGCTTCACCGGGAGCTGATTTATATCACAAGAGCATTATAAAAGCTAGCATCGACTGCTCTCAGCATCATTACTTGAACAAACCGTCGCAACATAAACAATGGCAGCTAAGGTTTGTTGCTATTTTTAAAGTTTTAATTAATTTCANTCTCAGTTGAGATATAATTTTAATAACATTCTTGATTCCTTACTAAGTAATTGAAAGATTTTAAGATTATTTACTAATTATGTTGTTTATTTACAGTTGGTTGTAGTACTCGCCGCCGTGGTCGCTGTGGCCCACTGCTCAGTGGTGCCAGTGGCGCGAGCAGACGCCGACTACTCAAGCTTCGCGTACGACGTTGCTGATCCCTACAGCGGCGACTTCAAGAGCCAAGTCGAGAGCCGCAGCGGTGGCAACGTACAAGGACAGTATTCCCTGGTAGAGGCCGATGGTTCCAAGCGTGTGGTTGACTACGCTGCTGATGATGTGAACGGCTTCAACGCCGTCGTTCGCAAGGAGCCCGGTGTGGTCGCCCCCGCTGTAGTCGCCGCCGCCCCCGCCGCAGTCGCCGCCGCCCCAGCAGTCATCGCCGCCCGCGCCTTCTCCCCCGCCGTAGTTGCCTCATCTCCCGCCGTAGTTGCCGCGTCTGCTCCCGCAGTCGTCGCCGCCCGCTCTTACGCTCCCGCAGTATACGCTGCATCTGCCCCAGCTGTCGTCGCTGCCCGCTCGTACGTCGCCCCCGCAGTATACGCCGCGTCTGCCCCAGCCGTCGTTGCCCCCGCCGTCTACTCTGCTGGTCCCTCCGTTGTCTCCGCAGCTCCCATCTCCTACTCCGCTCCTCTCAAATTCTGGTAAGCATTTTAATACAAATTCGATGACGGGTAATTGTTCTTGTAAATATGTAATTAAATAGATATATATATAAATGACTATTTTGTATTATTTTTATCCTGCATGAATTATGAAGAAATTATATTATTTGTATAATGTGCTACAACTGAATTTGCCACGACATGTTATAGCTAGTGGTAATATATGGAACCATTGTTCTTGGTCTTGGAAATAAGAGAATAAAATGATAGGTATTTTTAATTGCAATACTGATAAAAAACATTGAAAAGATTTCTCTCTGAACACCTCAAGGGTATTATATATTTCATATGTTTGTAGTGGTATTATAAAAAATATACAGTCAAACTAAAGAACTCATATTGCTCAGAAACATTATTTTATTTGACACAATTTATAAGTCATAAGAAATTATTGAACAATAAGGGTAATTTTTTTCAAATGGCGTATATTCTTTGCGTTTTGTTACACTACAATAAACTTCACATGTCATATCCACAATATTTTTATATTTAATTAAAAATATATAGTTTTTCATCTTAACGTAGAAATAACAACATTTTTAATATCAGGAGCTATTCGTACATGTGCTCTAAATCCGTTCACGTTATCGGCAGTGTAATCAACAATTCGTGTTCTTCCATCAGCCTCGAGGACGGTGTACTCGCCCCGTACAAAACCATCAATTCGAGACTCTGTATGGGTCTTAAAGTCACCAGTTTTAGGATCGGCTACATCATAAGCAAAATTTGTGTAATCGCCTGCTTTAGTTGTTATAGCAGCGTTGTGGCAAACTGCTATACACGCAGCGAGAACTAAGATTATCTGAAATTAATAAAAATATTAGGACCTTAAATAAGTTGCTCCTGTTTTTTGAAAGATGGCGTTGCGGCACTCTGTGCATGGAATTTCGTACGGTAACGAATCACCAAAGTAGTACTATATGTAACCTCAAATTATAGTAGAATAGTGTTTACTACAGTGTCAACTACATATTTATTTTCCCTTTGTGAAAATGTGTACTTTTGTGCCAAATAAAGTGTTTTTGCGGGGAATTTTATTGCACTGCTTTATTCAGAAAAAATCTGCAGCAGAAGCACACAGAATTCTCGTTGAGACAATGCTTTGTCGAATACAACGTGCAGAGACTGGTTTAGGCGCTTCAAAAGTAATGATTTTGACCTTGAAGACAAAGAGCGTTCTGGAGCACCGACAAAATTTGAAGACAGAATTGGAGGCATTGCTTGAAGAAGATCCATGTCAGACGTTAGTAGAGCTCGGGAAAACGTTACAAGTAGATGCGTCAACAGTTTCAAAACGTTTAAAAGCGTTAGGAATGATCCAAAAGCAAGGGCATTGGGTGCCGTATGAGTTGAAGCCGAGAGACGTAGAACGACGTTTTCTCATGTGTGAATTGTTGCTTCAACGGCAAAAGAGAAAAGGTTTTCTGCACCGTATCGTCACTGGGGATGAAAAGTGGATTCACTACGACAATCCAAAGCGAAAAAAATCGTGGGGCATGCCGGGTCACGCATCAACATCGTCGCCAAAACCAAATATCCATGGTTCTAAGCTTCTTCTCTGCATTTGGTGGGATCAGCAGGGCGTAATTTATTATGAGCTGCTTAAACCTAATGAAACTATCACGGGAGCTCGCTATCGACTTCAGTTGATGCGTTTGAGTCGCGCTCTGAAAGAAAAGCGGCCACTATACGAGCAGAGACACGACAAAGTGATTTTATTACATGATAATGCTCGGCCACATGTGGCAAAACCAGTCAAAACTTACCTGGAAACACTTCAATGGGAAGTTCTACCCCACCCGCCGTATTCACCGGACATAGCCCCCTCCGATTACCACTTGTTTCGGTCGATGGCGCACGGTTTAAGCGAGCAGCGCTTCCATTCTTTTGAAGAAGCCGAAAAATGGCTTGATTCCTGGATTGCCTCGAAAGATGAGTCGTTTTTCCGACGGGGGATTCAATTGCTAACAGAGAGATGGGAGAAAGTGGTCACTAATGATGGACAATACTTTGAGTAATGTCATTGTAAGCATTATATTTTAAATTATTGATTTCGATAACTTATTCAAGGACATAATATCTTAAACAATACTATTAAAATAGTGTTATAAATTCATTTGGATTTAGTCATGGTCATTAAAAACAGCGATAGGACCTAAATATGGTTAATCCAATAATTTTACTTGAGAAACTTTATAGTAAACACTTCCGTTCCCCACTTTCTTCCGAATTCAAAGGGCATTGTCGTGTCGAGTGGCGGAACTTAACGTCAAGCTTTGCCTCGTTACCAGATCAAGAAAATTAATATATTAAATATTTCATTCCTCCGAATGAGAATCTAGCCCACAACCGTCATGCCGTCATGCCTACAGTCACACGCTTGGAATCCTGCGGTGGCCTCAACAAACATTTATTTTTTATTTTTTTATGTAAAAATAAATAAATAATGAAAATAAGACACTTTGTTCCCATTTCAGTGCCCAATTGTCGAAGCATTGTGTGAAGTGACGAAACTCAATGCCGTGTCTTGTCTTGTTACCAACGTAGGAACTGTCCTGACCGAGAATCGAACCCCCAAACGTCTCGGCCTCATGAGAATAAATAAATCAAAATTAAATCAAAATCCGCTTCGTATTGTATCCCGTACACAGCAGGGTAGGCAGAGGGAACCTAGTGTACCTAGTAATTCTGTAGGCATTGCGTGTTGAGTGGCAGAACTCAACGCCGCGCTTAGCCTCGACTCCAGAGCGAAGAAATGGAAATATGGAAATATCCTCGAGTGGGGATCGAACCCACAACCAGTCGGTTTTACAGTCACACCTCGTGTCGCTGCGCCACGACTGGCCTCAATAGAGATGAGAATAAAGTATATGTTTTAAACATATATGTAGTTAAATTAAATGATTAAAAATAAATAATAATATTTCACATTTACCTTGACCATCATCGTTGCTTGCACTAACCAATAATCTAAAGATTCCTGTCGTCGAGCTTTTATATCAATGGCCGAGAAGAGAGCCATATAGTTTTGTTTCTATATTCATAGCTAATAAAATCTACTTTTGTATGTAAATGACTTTGTAAATTATGAGTAGGTAAATATTTTTTTAATATTCACTGTCATATGTAACTATTTAACTTAAACAGTTAGATCATTAAAAAATCTTATAGTATGGAATAAGTAAAAAATACTACTTTAACTGAGTTTATATAACTTTTTCCCGACTAGGAAGGGTTATGTTTTTCGCGCGTATCTTGTATGTATGTATGTATGTAATATTCTTTTTACATCATATCTCCATAACCGCTGAACGGATTTACATAATTGAGGTATCGTTAGATTCGTATTAGCAGCCCAAGTGTTCTTAGATGGATGACGTTAGGAAAAAACAACCATGGCGGCTGTGGGACGCCATTGGACTTAACACACCACAACATGGGTATCAAATTCAAGAGCTCAATACGAGGATTTCAAAAAGGTATATCATGATTATCATTACCATAGTAAATCCTAACAAAAAAGTGAAAAATAAAAAAAATATTAAAAAAACAAAAACCCCGACTGCATTAAACTAAAAAGAAAATAAACAAGCCCAATAGTTTATTGAGATTAACAGTCGGGACCTATAAGTAATTCATCAATCAATAAAATCTTTACCAGGAACCCCGCATAATTTTAAAGAGGTCCCGACTGTTAATCCTAACGAACTATTGAGCTTGTTTATTTTCTTTTTAGTTTAATGCAGTCGGGGTTTTTGTTTTTATAAATATTTTTTTAATTTAGTTTTTGTAACATGTGGATATGATTTTATTTAATCCATTTTAAATATATTTCGAAGTAATAAAATATTATAATCTTGAGAACTTCGTAATGCAGAGGGGATGAGTCTGACTTCACAGTCATGTATACACAGTAGATAGTTGTTATAGTCGTGTAAATTAATTATTTTCATTTGCCCGCTATCGTTTACTTCTGCCACTTGACAGGCAATGTCTCGAAAATCGTTCGGAATGTAGTTAACGTATGTCTTAACACAGGATTTCCCGTATATGGGGAAAACGTGAAGCTAAAATAATATATTACAACATAAAAATTATTATGTTATTTTCATAGATTATAACAATCATAATAAGCCAGTATTTAAATAATAATATTTTTATAATTATAAAGCAAGATTACAAGTTAAAATTAATAGATATCATAACGTTTTTATATGTATTAAGAAATATTCTAAAGAAATTATTTTTTTAATAAATAATGAATAAGCAATATCTTGCACTATAAAAGTCAAAGGCTTGGACATTATAGTTATACTAAACATAATAACATGCAAATGTACGGACAGAGGGCAATGCTCTCTAACGATAAACATTCAGACAAAAGAAAGGCTATATTATTTTTATTAGAATAAAATATAATGTCGTGACTTTAAAATGTCGAGACTTTTAAAAGTTTTTTTTATATTTGCGTATTTGTCCCGACCCACACAGGTGAAATTCACTTAAAAGTTGGTCAATATTATAATTATGTTTAAATATTGCTTTAATTGATCGGAAATAATATTTTTCTTGAGTGTATTCTATTTTAATGGGTAAAGAATAAAGATTTATTTAATTACCATATCCATACAAAAAAAATAATATAATTTTAAATCTGCTTCAATATTCAATATATAATCTTGAGGATAAGACTTGTTTTTGATGTAGTCGAGTTCCGTGGTCATTACATTCATCCATCAGTAAAAATTTTCCAATTTTCCAATATAATTGGTATACCACTAGTATAATAGGAATCATCTGAAAATGGTTATTAATATTTTTATAATTTCATTTTGTATAATACTAAATCATTCCTTCAAGCAATGACTGTATTGTTAATCTATGTAAGTAATAAAATAAAAAGTGTCAAGCTTTTTACAAGCAACCAATAAATAGATAAAGAAATCTTGTAGGTAATTTAGGTTACTATTTTTTAATTAGAGAAACTTTATTTTTTGAATATTGGCCATCAATCGTGTAAATTTCATCTGTGTGCGACCCCTAGTCAGGGAGACCCTAGTTTCTAGAGAGAGAGGCTCTATTTTGGCAAAACCCAAAAGGAGGGTTATGTTTTTAGCGCGTATGTATGTACGAATATGTCCGTTCGTTTGTTCCCTTGTTACTGTTAAACCAGTGAATCGATTTAGATAAATGATACGTTGTTAGAATTGTCTTGATTGCGCGGGTGTTACTGTAGGTATATATTAATTGGACCGCCAAACCTTTGCGTATTGAGTGGAGAAACTCATCACCGTGCTTTTTGTTACTTCTAGTAACAAAAAGCAGGTGATGAGTTTCTCCACTCAATACGCAAAGTTCCCCGCTCTAGCGGGGAAATGAAAATAATTTGAATATAAATATTTTTTTTATTAGGGATCAAACCCAAAGTCAGAACCAGAGATTTCAGAGAGCCATTCGCTATGATGCTTTGATTATATTACTATCATATATAAATTATAATTATATGCCTTTTTTTCTATCGTCTATTATATTTTTTACTCCACATAATTATATAGTTAAACTGCGTATTATAATATATTTTGTTATTTTTGTATGTTGGTAAAAAAAATCACAGATGGATGTTAAGTTTTTATTACATTTAAAATAATCCAAAGCGTTACTATACATAACAGCACATTTTGTTTTATACAAGGACAATTTACTATGTTAAAATATACACCACTATTTATACATGAGGTTAAATTATAATCATAATAATAATATGTACACAAAATTTAAATTTAATAAGATTTTTTTTAAAAAGTTAGACGTTGTATGAAACTGGATATTGGTAAGAAGAATAAATGGGAGAGCTAGCGTATAATCCGGAAGAATAAACAGATGGTGCTGAATATACTGATGGATTAATGTAAGATCTGGCCACCAATGGGGCGACATCGTTGTAGGCGGAGGGCACGACTAAATTATGTGCAGCAACCACAGAAGGTCCTACAGCAACCACAGAAGGAGCGGCAGCAACCACAGCAGCAGCTAGAGGTTCCTTACGTACAACAGCGTTGAAGCCGTTCACATCATCTGCAGAGTAGTCGACAATGCGCTTGGTGCCATCTGGGTCAACCAGGGAGTACTGTCCTTTAACCACGCCTCCGACACGGGACTCCACTTGGCTCTTGTAGTCGCCTGAGAGAGGATCGGCCACGTCGTACGCGAAGCTGGAGGAATCTTCGTCTACGTTGGCCAATGGTACAACTGCGCTGTGAGCTACAGCTGCCAAAGCGGCGAGGGTGACTAGAAACTGAAATTAAGGAATAAAGATACATTTTTCTACGATTCAATTCAAGTTGAGAAACTAAACATGAAGTGAATCGTTAACCGTGTTTATTAACAATTGTATTTATTATTATTCTGTTTTAGTTTCAGACCGTAGCGTTTAACGGAGCGTTAAACGCTACGGTCTCTGCATACCTCTTTCTGTGACTGTATCGCGACGGTTGGGTGTTCGTTCCCCACTCGTGGTAATAAATTATTACGTATTAATATCTTCATGACTTCGCTATAGCACCCAGGCAAAATGCCTGGCGTTGAGTTCCGCCACTAACCACGCAAAGTGGAGAACGACGTGTATTTGCACTAGGTTCCCTCTGCCTATCATGCTGTGAGATACAGCGTGAAACTGATTTAATTTGATTTTGTTAATTAATGAAATTTAGAAATTTAATTTAATTAATTAATGTTTTTTTTTATAAATGGCATTGTTTATTATATAAAAATATAATGTAGCTAAATTAGTTGAATAGAGGCCAGTCGTGGCGCAGCGGCACGAAGTGTGACTGTATAACCGATTGGTTGTGGGTTCGATCCCCACTCGAGGAGGTGAAATATTTACTTAAAGTTTATATTTCCATTTCTTTGCTCTAGTGTAGAGGAAAAGCGCGGCGTTGAGTTCTGCCACTCGACACGTAATGCTTCCAGAATTTGGCAGAAAATGGGGAACGGAGTGTTTTAACACTAGGTTCCATCTGCCTACCCTGCTGTGTGCGGGATACAGTGTGAAGCTGAATTTAAGCCAGCGCAGCGCAACGTCTCCTTGAAATGCCATCAAAGCGCTCTAGCTTAGCTTTTTTAGCTTCATATTATATCTTGCATATGACAGATTACGCAGAGGAAACCTAACTACTTTATGAATCTAAAAGACATTGCGGGTTGAGTGATCGAACTCAACGCCGCTTGGCTTTGTTTTGGTACCAGAGCGAGGAAGTGGAAATATTATAATATAAATATAGTTTATATTAGAATAAACATAACGTTTATAAATTCCATAAAAAATATAAATATTTTAATTTTTATTTACCTTAGCTGCCATTGTTAACTCTGTCAGTGGATGATGCTGAATAGATACAAAACTATAGTAGATCGAGCTTTTATACACATCACATATTTGATGTGTTTTTATAATGTATACTTGTTGATATTTAAAATCTGATTACTCTTGTTAGTTAAGTAGTAGAGCATGCCGGAAACGCGAGTTAATTATGGAAATAATAAAAACGTCACTGCCATCTGATTTTAATATTATTTTTAAGAAAAAAAATAATATCTTTGTGTTCCCAAAATGCAAAGTATACAGAGTACTCCGTTCTCTATTATTACCAATTTTTGTATAATATTAAGTGTATGTGGTTGTTAAATCAAATGTGAAATAATGTATTATTTTCCTTTTCTAGCTCTGGTAACGAGGAAAAGCGTTACGTTGAGTTGCACCACTCAACGTGCAATGCAAAAAATTAAATCAAAATTAAATCACCTTCACGCTGTATCCCGCACACAGCAGGGTAGGCAGAGGGAACCTAGTGTTAAGACTCAGTTCCCTACATTCTGCCGATTTCTGGAGGCATTGCGTGATGAGTAGCAGAACTCCGCGCTTAACCTCGACACCAGAGCGAAGAAATGGAAATATAAATTTAAGTAAATATTTCATCTCCTCGAGTGGGGATCGAATCCACAACCAGTCGAGTTACAGTTTCACTTTGTGCCCCTGCGTCACGACTAGCGCAAGGGCACAAAAACGAAAATATATTAAAAAGAATTGAGTGTCTTAGTACTAGATTCCTAGGTTCCCTCTGCTTTTTCTGCTACTTGCGGAAAACAGCGTACAGCGTACAGCGCACAGCCACTATTTATCTAAGCTCGCGGAGGAAAATATTTTTTTTTGAGTGAGCCCAAAACCTACGTTTACCCATTGCAGCTGAGTCACGATGAAGATGCATTGAAAGAAGCATGCACTGCATTGGAGAAGTCGTCGTGTCGTGGCGTAGTGGCTCAAGGTGTGAGGCAAAACAGCAGCGGTTGTGGATTAAATTCACACACGGAGAAATGAATTATTGAATATTTTTATTTTCTTGCTTTAGTAAGAACACAAAGCGCGGTGTTAAGTTTCAACATATCAGCTTCACGCTGTATCCCACATACAGGAGGGTAGGCAGAGCAAATCCTCTGTTAAGACATTCTCTTCCCCACTAACTCAACTCAACACGAACTATTTTTTTTTCTTTATAATCAAATGTAAAGAAGGGCGTTCTTCCAAACACAAAGCAGACTGGGAGGGTAGGGAAGAGTTTACTCTGTCCCTGGAAAAATGCAAGCACTATGTGGCTGTCTGTGAGGAAGTCAACGGTGTCCCCTGTGGAACTCAAACCACGGCTTGCAGCCGTTGAGCGGACTGGCATTATAATATTTGTTTAGATTTTATAACTTCTAAGTTAAGTTGATTACAATTTTTTAGTTACCTTATATTAAATACTAGTGATGCAAACGGGACTTAGTCCGATTAAACTTGTTCTACTATATGCAAATTATACAAAATGTTTACATAAATCTCCCTATATGCAATTCTAATGTATAATCTATATTGTAAAGTTTTCTCTAAATCCGTTAAATATTTTTAGTGTGGAAGTGGAACAATCGTTAAAAACTTGCACATTTATAATTATTACTAGGATTTTTTAAATTAAAGATCGGATCGCGTACATTTAGTATTATACATTTTTGGAAGCCCGACATTCCCGAAAAAATATATTAAATGTATAATTATTGCGAAAACCAAAGATTTTAGTACTAGAATTTATATAATTTTATTCTAAGGACTAGGATAAAAAATATACATATTTTCCGAATTCAGTGACGAAATACAAATATAACGAGTTTTATCTAACTAAAACCGACATAGCGTGGGAACATCCCTTCGAATAAAATTCAAACACATAAGCAAACAGTGTATTGAAGATTTGAATATCTTGGAACTTGGAATCCTGCTAGACTTAAATATGTTATACGTTATGTAAAATATGCTCTAATACCAGCCACAATGGCCACGATGATAACAGAATATCATAACATAATTTAAAATATAATTAGATTAACGCATATGTTGGGTGACGAAAATGTAGTGATTTTTTTTATGGAAAAGGACGAGGCAAACGAGCGTTCGGGTCACCTGATGGTAAGTGATTACCGCCGCCCACTACACCGTGCAACACCAGAGGAAAAAAGTGAATTTTATTTACTAAAATTTTGGTACGAGTCCAAAAACTTTTATATTTATATGTAGATTTATATAATATATAAACAAGTAGCTTAGATTATCCTTATTTTATAGCAAGACTACTAAGTCGATGTACTCATCTGTCTGAATCCACTAAGCAGCTTAACGTTCCTGAGAACGTTGAGTACTGATACTCAAATGTTATTTTGTTTGCATTTCATTATCATAGTATATGTTATATATAATATGTACCAAAAATAACAGTATTAATTGTTTTGGAAATATATTTTTTCAACTTTGCACTGTGTAGACAGGTAGACAGGAGGAAATGTATCTTTTCGACTGAATTTGAGATATTGAAATTGCGGTAAGGAAATAAAGTAATTCATTCCCTCGAGTAAGATTTGAACTCACAACCGTCGCGCTTACAATCAAATAACCAAACGGCGCTAAGACATTTTTTTTTAGAAATGAATTTAGCTATTTTTATACAATATAATGAATTATTATTAAAATATAATTATTTGAGGGACTTACAAAAAAATTATATCAATATTATAGGCCTTCGTGACGCAGGGGCACAAGAGCGTGACTGTTGTAACGCAACAGTTGCGGGGAATGAATTATTATTTATTAATATTATAATTTTATCGCTCTGGCTGGTTCCATATCTCTAAGGCAAAAGATAGTTTTATATCCTGGTAAAAACAAAAATGTATATTATTTTAAATTTTATTTAAAAAGAAAAACGAAATGAGAATTTAACATGTTCTTAAAATAAATACATTTATTTATGTATATTTATATTTCATACCATTTTAATATAATAATATACAAAAATATCACATTATATGTTTTCAATTACATATATACAAAGACAAATAACAATATTTTACATTAAGCATAATCATAAGGAATAGGACTTGGAGCAAATCTAGGGTGAATTTTCGAAGAAAATACAGAAGCTCCAGAGTACACTGATGGAATAACATAGGAATTAGATTTTATAGGGGATAAAGATACAATAGGAATAACTTGGGAACCTGAAGCAACGTCAGGTGGGGCGGATTCTATTACAGATGGGTTAAAAGCAACCACTGGGACAGGAACATAGGGATCCCTGCGTACAACCGCGTTAAAACCATTGATATCATCAGCTACGTAGTCAACGATACGCTGAGAACCATCCGGGTCTACTAAAGAGTATTGACCTCTAACTACACCTCCTATGCGAGATTCTGCTTGGCTCTTATAGTCACCGGTGCTGGGATTAGCTACTCCATAGGCGAAGCTTGATGAGTCATCGTCGACATTGTCAATTTGCTCTAAACATTGAATAGCAACCACGAATGCGGTGAGAATAAATAGCTGAAAAGTAAAGAAAATATTTTAAATAAATTTAAGATATATTACTGTTTCAATTACTCAATTTTTCCTATAATAAAAAAAACAAATTCAGCATGGTTAAGGAAAAAAAATACCTTAGTTGTCATTGTGGATGCTGATGTTGTTTTTAATATACAGAAATGTGGAAACACGAGCTTTTATATGATCCGGATATAAAATCAATATATTCAATATATTAAGCTTCAATGGACACTAGTTGATCTTTAAATCGTGGTATAATTTTTAATTATTACATTGTGCCGGAAATCTAATTCTTTGAAGAATTATAATGTCAATTATGTATTTCTGCATTCTAAACTGTATAAACGTCACATAATATATGTTTCATATCTTATAGTATTTTTAATTTATTCATCTTAATAACTTTTTAATTAACCAAAAGTCATGATGTGTATATATGATGTATATATATACACATCATGACTTTTGGTTAATTAAAAAGTTATTAAGATGAATAAATTAAAAATACTATAAGATATGAAACATATATTATGTGACGTTTATACAGTTTAGAATGCAGAAATACATAATTGACATTATAATTCTTCAAAGAATTAGATTTCCGGCACAATGTAATAATTAAAAATTATACCACGATTTAAAGATCAACTAGTGTCCATTGAAGCTTAATATATTGAATATATTGATTTTATATCCGGATCATATAAAAGCTCGTGTTTCCACATTTCTGTATATTAAAAACAACATCAGCATCCACAATGACAACTAAGGTATTTTTTTTCCTTAACCATGCTGAATTTGTTTTTTTTATTATAGGAAAAATTGAGTAATTGAAACAGTAATATATCTTAAATTTATTTAAAATATTTTCTTTACTTTTCAGCTATTTATTCTCACCGCATTCGTGGTTGCTATTCAATGTTTAGAGCAAATTGACAATGTCGACGATGACTCATCANATTCCCCGCAAAAACACTTTATTTGGCACAAAAGTACACATTTTCACAAAGGGAAAATAAATATGTAGTTGACACTGTAGTAAACACTATTCTACTATAATTTGAGGTTACATATAGTACTACTTTGGTGATTCGTTATTGGTGATAAAAATATTTTTTTATTTAATTTATATACTTTTGTCTTGCGTTATAAAGCTAGGCTTATTAACCCATTCAGTATAAAATATATCTGTTAAAACTAAAAGGAGAGATCGAAGGAATCATTCACTTTTTACGTTGACTTCCTTCAAAATGCAAGGAAGTCTACGATTGAGTTCATAAAAACAATTTAATATTATGCAGGCTATACATTAAGTAATCTTGAGCAAATTTTTTACTAGTTTAATTTATAATTCATATGATGTGTCAAGACATGCACAGCACACGTCACACGAGCTATACATATATTTATTATATATATCACAATACCAGGGCCGCCGTCAAAATGATATCCTTATTACGGACTGTAAGTTTGGCCGTTGAATATTGTGTAGGTATAATGTATATACAGATGTATGTGTATGCCAGGCCAGCCTTCGGTGAAGTTTAGGTTAAAATATTATGGTAAATTCTATGGTAAAATTAAAATCTTGTAAAATTAAAATGTTTGCAAGTCAGAGAAAAATTTATGAAACACTCTGTTCTCTGCTCGCCTTAATATGAGACACAGCTTATTGAATAGCTATACTCTCTTTGTTTATTTATTCTTAAGTTTACTTACTTTTATTATTATTATTTTTGTATTGTATTTTTTTTTGCATACAATAATTATTGCCAGAAAGGAGACACAAGGATGTTTAATGGATATACCGATACGGATCATCTTAAAATTGTAAGATACCCATAACACAAATCTTACAATGGGTACCAGAGTTCATAAAGCCAGAGTAAAATGATAGAACTTTTTTTATTGTATCTGGTTACTGTATTAAATACTATGTGTAATTTTTAAGAATATTAAATTAAATATAACATTTTTTTAAGTATTTTTTATATATAATAGATAAAAAATCTAAAGTTAATTCGCTTATTTAAGTAAAAACAAATACAGCTTCTCGGATTTTCCCATATATAGCAGGGTAATCAGATAAGTACTAGTGTTAAAAGTCTCTGTTCTCGACTAATGTACAATTTTCAAAAAATGGCGTGTTGAGTAGCGAAACTTATAATTTTGAAAGTTTGTCGTATCAATCCAAGGACATAAACGCCCTTCAGAATCACACCTAAAACCATCACGTGTACATGATAGCTTTCTGTACAAGCAAAAAATCATTCATTATTGTATACAAATCAAATTATTGAATTATTTACTTAATACAATGTTCCTGTTTTGACATATAATGTATGTTTGCTAACATTTCCATTGCCTATTTTCCGCCGAATTTTTGAGGCATTGCGTGTTGAGTGGAGGTACTCAACGCCGCGAATCAAATAACATATTCAAAAATTTTAATAAAAGTGATTTTTAAACAACCTTATATGAAGACCCTAGCGAGAACCAAACCTACTAAGGGTGTGAGCGAAACATTATCATATTACGCTGCAATGGTTCAAAATATTTTAAATTTTAAAATTATTATAATTGAACTTGACACTATTTCGGCATTGACAATAAAATATTGTAGTAATTATAATATATTTCTAATTTTAGAACGTATAGAACCAACTGACAAAAATATCATGTGATTAGAATTAATAAATGCAAAAACTGCGTTATTACATTGTGGCAACCGTTTTACATAGTATGTACGTGTAATTTAAATGAGATATTTGGTCCAAACATACACTCACGTATAGTGAGTTACACGTACAGTGAGGCCAGTCGTGGTACAGCGGCACAAAGTGTGACTGTAAAATCGACTGGTTGTGGGTTCGATCCCCACTCAAGGAGATAAAATATTTACATAAATTTATATTTCCATTTCTTCGCTCTGGTGTCGAGGCAAAGCGCGGCATCGAGTTCTCACTCAACACGCAATACCTTCAGAATTCGGCAGAAAGTGGGGAACAGAGTATCTTAACACTAGGTTCCCTCTGCCTACCCTGCTGTGTGCGGGGTACAGCGTGAAGCTGACGTATAGTGAATTACATATTAGTGACATTTGAATCTTTAAACAAAATATTTTATAGTTACATACTTTAAGGTGAACAGGTAGTATTAATTACACCAAAACACTTTATATTAAAAAAGTTGGTTAATTTAATATGTATGCAAATGTACAAAAATATTATTTACATGGCAACTTCGATCTAAAACTAAGAGTTTATATGTTCGTTTACCAGTAGTTGGCGATGGGGTTGGCGTAGTTGTAGGCGGAGTAGTAGGGGGCGTTGACGGCGTAACGGGCAGCGACTAATGGGGCCGCGGACGAGTACAGGGAAGGAGCGAGGTAAGACCGGGAGGACACTAAGGGACCTGCGGCGTATACGGAGGGGGCATAAGAGTGAGCAGCCACAACAGCTGGGGCAGAGGCGTATATTGCGGGTGAAGCATACGAGCGGGCAGCGACGAGAGCTGGGGCAGATGCAGCGTATACAGCGGGAGCGTAAGAGCGGGCGGCGACGACTGCGGGAGCAGACGCGGCAACTACGGCGGGAGATGAGGCAACTATGGCGGGAGATGAGGCAACTACGGCGGGAGATGAGGCAACTACGGCGGGGGAGTAGGCGCGGGCGGCGATGACTGCTGGGGCGGCGGCGACTGCGGCGGGGGCGGCGGCGACTACAGAGGGAGCGGCGGCAACAACAGCGGGGGCAGCGACGCGGGCGGCGACCACGGCGGGAGATACGGCGGCGACGGAGGCGACCACACCGGGTTCTTTGCGTACAACAGCATTGAAGCCGTTCACATCATCAGCGGCGTAGTCAACTACACGTCTGGAGCCATCAGGTTCGATCAGAGAGTACTGTCCTTGTACGTTGCCACCGCTGCGGCTCTCCACTTGGCTCTTGATGTCGCCGCTGTAGGGGTCAGCAACGTCGTACGCGAAGCTTGAGTAGTCGGCGTCTGCTCGCGCCACTGGCACCACTGAGCAGTGGGCCACAGCGACCACGGCGGCGAGTACTACAACCAACTGTAAATAAACAACATAATTAGTAAATAATCTTAAAATCTTTCAATTACTTAGTAAGGAATCAAGAATGTTATTAAAATTATATCTCAACTGAGACTTACTTTACAAGTAACTTAATAGATAAATAGTGATAAAAGTAACAATTACCTTAGCTGCCATTGCTTCTTGGACAAGTGAATCTCGTGGAATGAGTACAGAAGTGTCCGTCTTGGAGCTTTTATATGGAATGTACATACGAGGGCGTGTCGACTAAGTTGATCTTTAAAAACGCGTACGCTAATGTAGCCAGTGGATCCGGAAACGCAAGGCCGCCACGGGTATGGAAAGCATAAAGAAATGACTCGATGTCATTATCGCGCACGTTATTCATCGCTATAAGAGTAATAGTGGCTTAAGACAACATATAGATCATATTATACTTTTTAATATTATTTATTTTAACAATAACTAATATTTTTTTATGTATGGACCAGGAATTTTATAATCAAGTTCATAACTATTCTTATATATATATATATATATATAAGNATATATATATATATATTCCCTATTCTGATCTTCTTAGATCAAAGACTTCCGCTACATATCTAATACTTTCTTTAAGTGTAATGCTATATTACGCATATATAAGGGTAAGTAGGTAGTAGGTACCTCGTTTTAAGACACTGTGTTCGTCATTTTGTGTCCTATTTTCATTGCCCAAAGTGGGCTTCTAACCCACAACCACCTCACTTACAATCAGTCTCAAAACATAAGTAAAATCAATAAATCTGTGAATTGCGTGTTCTTAAAACGGCAGAGAGTCATGAAAAATGACAAGTAGACGAGAGAGAAGAGAACAAGTCATGAACAATATAACTAAATTGATGTATCCATGTAAGATAAATAAAAACTTAGACTTAGTATAGTTTTTACATATATTTAATTTTAAATATTTTTATATGTTTTTAATTTTTTGTTCATCTAGAAGTTTAAGGAAGACCAAAACATGTCAGTTGATTATTGTGTCACAACCGTAAAGTTTGTATGTAAATCATGTGCAAAATGCTTACGGAATTTCGCAACCTGGACCCAATCACGTTCGTGTCGCACAGTCTAGACTTTAAAACCTTTACGAACATTTAGTAAACTTTAATATAATATATTCATCCATTTTTGTGACATTTTATGACTAAGATTGAGTTAGATACAATTGTATGCCCAAAATAATCTGAAATGAAAATGGCGTTCGGCTTGTAAAAAAAGTATTTTATTGTTAGCTTTCGTGTTTGCTATCTTGTCACGTTTAATACGTGAGGAGGTAAATATAGATATCATTATATCATTACACCTACATAGGTTACTTATTTGGTTTAGGTGGTAGTAGTAGTTAATTACATTTTGAATGATTCCAGTAAAGGGAAAATCGTAAAAAAAACGGATATTTAATCTTATTATGTTATATATATAGGGCATGAGGTCGTCGTGGTATATCGGAACACTGTTAAAGCGACGCTTGTAGGTTCAAATCCCATTTGCCGGAATTATTTTGATGTCCTTGATTCGGTACGAATACAAAAGCGGCTCTTTGAGCTCTGCCACTTAACTGCCCTGTCTTACCTAAAAATAAAAAATACATAATATTGTGCCAGACGGAATCTATATTTGCTAAAATATATATTTTAACAACACACTGTAGAGATCAACTCTACACCTCACTTTGTGTTGTTACTAGAACGAAGAAATAAAAATATTATTTCATTTCCCCAAATGAGAATCAAACCCACAACCGTCGTATCGTAAGCTTGTACCCCTGCACTACGTCAGCTCCAAATAGAACAAAACGACTTTAAAACAATTAATATTAAATATTTTGCGTACAAAAATGCTGTTAAATAATATCATAAGCATAAAGAATAATTATTAGAAAATAGTATTTAGGAAAACCAGCGCAAGGTCGTCAAGTTGTAGGGACAAGTAGTTTATTGTAATTGAGCTTCGTACTCGATCATTTGCGGAAATGTTCGCATCGATGACACATAAATACTGAATTGACTTCCGGTTGTTTAAAGTAATGTATAATAATTAAGAAAATATTTGCGTGTGGTGCGGATTCGATTACTGATTATATTGCAAATTTTCATACCGTTTATAAGTTTTTTTTTCAGCTTCACGCTGCATCCCGCATACAGCAGGGTAGGCTGAGGGAACTAGTGTTAAAACACTCCGTTCGCCACTTTCTGCCGAATTCTGGAGGCATTGCGTGTTTAGTGGTAGAACTCAACGCCGCGCTCTGCCTCGGCACCAGAGCGAAGAAATGGAAATATAAATGTACGTAAATATTTAATCTCCTCGAGTGGGGATCGAACCCGCAACTAGTCGGTTTTACAGTCACACTTTGTGCCCCTGCGCCACGACTGGCCTCAAGTTAATTCTAATATTAATTTTAAGTTAAATAAATTTATTTGTTTTAAAAATATATATTTAAAACAATCCAGGTAATAATTTACTAAACGAAATAAAATAAAATATAAATTATAAATATAGTCATGATAATTATTATTATCATTTCTTCGCTTTGGTGTAAAGCGAAGGGTTGAATTTCGCCGGTCAACACGCGATGTCTCCAGAATTCGGCGGAAAGTGGGAAATGGAATGCAGAAAACCCTGCTGGTTGCAGGATACAGCGTGAAGGTGATTTAATTTAATTATGATCGTGAATGCCAGTCGTGGCGCAGGGGCATAAGCGTGCGAAAACTCCACAGACTGTGGGTTCGATTCCCACTCGAAGAAATTAATTATTTATTATGTTCATTTCCTTGCTCTGGTAACTAGGCAAAGCGTGGCGTTGAGTTCCGTCATTCAACACGCAATGCCTCCGGAATTTGGTGGAAAGTGGGGAACGAAAATGTTTTAATGGTAACGGAGTGTCTTAATGCTAGGTTTCCAGGTGGCCTCTGTCTAACTTGCTGTGTGCGAGATACAGCGTGAAGCCAAAAAAGCATCACAAAGCATATTAAAGCCTATTCGATTGAGTACATTTTTGTATAGTTTAATGTATAAAACTCAAAACTTTGCATATAGAGCATGTAATAAAAAAATATTTTGTGTTTATGATGAAGAATGCGACGGAGCGTTTTTTTTATAAATTTGACTTTTTATTTTAGTTTATTTTTAATTTTCACAGTCTGATTGCGTTTTTTGTATAAACTAAATTGTGTGAGAGTGTGTGTTATTAAAAGTCTCATTAAAGAAACAAGATTTATATTGAAAAGATTAGTTAGTTATTTTTACGTAAACGAGCCACTTTTACGTAAAAATACGGTCTTTTATCTTCAAATATATAATTTATTAAATTTATTATATTTAACACTGTTTCGCTTTCAAAAGAATGCTTAAAACACGCATTTAAATTAGATCTCAAATATTAATCAGTCACCTGTCATTCGTTAGCTGGCGCCAAGTCATTGTGGTTGTTCATAAATTTACTTTATTTTATTGTTATATAAAAATTACTCACACAAAACATTTGAAAAGTTTTTTTTTCTTGCTTTTTGTAGATATTTGGAAGGAAAGTCGAGAATGAAGTAACTGTTTTCTCTGGATTGCCAACAAAATATAATATTATTAATAGGAGAGTTTAAAAATAACTTAAAACCATCGCGGTGCAGGGGCACAAGTAATCCGACTGAATTGAGGGTTCGATTCCCACTCAGGGGAATAAAATATTTAATATTTTAATTTCCTCGCTCTAGTAACCAGATTAAGCTCCGCGTTGGTTCCCGTCACTGAACGTGAACGTGGCTTAATGGGAAGAGTGTCTTAACATTAGGTTCCTCTAGGTTGCCTCTGCCAAACCTTGCTATGTGCAGGATACAGGTTAAAGCAAAAAAAATTGTGTATACACGAGAGTTAAGTTTGGTTAATTGTCTTTGAAATACATGGTCTTGTAATATATTTCTATGAATGGATGTAACTTAAGCGTCCACTATGGTTCATACTTAGATATTATTATGTTAGTTCCACTATACAAATTACTATATAAGTTTTACTGTTCACAATGATTACAAAGCTTTTGAAGGATTGAATACTTCTTTATACGTATATTAAAGTGATTTTACAAAATTCTTTAGGGATCACGTGTAGCGAATTTATTTCAATTTTCAACAACTAAATTAAATAATTTTCAAAAATGCATACATTTTTATATATCATTTTAATTCATTTAAGCTTCGCACAGATAAAAAATTACATGAAAATCGTTTAGCAATGCTGTTTTTATATTTAATTTGCTAACAGTTACAAAGTAGTAACGTGACAAGCTTAGATTGTACAAGAGACAAATCAAAAGTAAGCATTTTTAAAGTGCTATTCCATACTTAGGTATCACGGTTTCCAAGAGGCGCGGCTTCAAATCCAATATATATTTCTAAAAAAGCTATAGTAAGTATTTTTTTAGTGGTAAGACAAACAAAATACTGCCATCTAAAAACAATAATAAGATTAAGAGAAGAGAGTACAGTGATATAACGATATATATAACAATATAGGAATAGGAAGAGCAAAAATAGAGTTATAACGCTCTGTTCTTCGCTTTCCAAACAAATTTGAGATATTGCGTTTTTAGGAGTAAAACTCTATTAAAATAATTCATTTGACTCGAGTAAGAATCGAACCCACAACCAATGTATTTACAGTAAGGAGAAAAATTATAAATTATTATAGTTTTATTTAGGTTCACTGTGTCCTGCAATTACCAGAGTAGGCGGAAGGAACCTGGGAACTTAGTGTTCGCTTCCCATTTTCCGCCAAATACTTAATGCATTGCGTGTCCACTGCCGGAACTCAGCGCCGGCTTTTGAATAATAAATAATTCAATTTGAATATTAAATAATTCAATTTGCCGAGTGAGAATCGAACAGATAACCGTCGCCTATACAGTCGCACGCTTATGCCCCTGACCCACAACGGCCGTTAATTGTAAATATTAAGATTAAAATTAAAAAATTAAATCAGCTTCACGCTGTATCCCGCACACAGAAGGGTAGGCAGATGGAACCTAGTGTTAAGGCACTCCATGCCCCACTTTTCGCCAAGTTCTGGAGGCATTGCGTGTTGAGTGGCGGGACTCAACGCCGCGCTTTGCCACCTTCGACACAAGAGCGAAGAAATGAATATATAAATGTAAATAAATATTTCTTCTCTTTGAGTCGGGATTTTAAAGTCACACAACTTTGTGCCCCTGCGCCACGACTGGCCTCAATGTTAGTATTATAGCTAAATTATTGTTATTTTTTACACCCATTTACCACGTGCGCGTGTACCGTGCAGTAATCTTTTAATAGATCGTGCCAGCCCTCACTGCCCCACATACTCAAGGCGATCCAGAGAGATTATACTCCTCGTTTACATGTAACTTTGTTGTTGTTGTTAGTTTAATATAAGTGTTTATTTGAGTTTAATTATTAATTGTGAAATTAATTTTTTTGTTTGTTGTAAGCTGATGAAATCTAAATTTTGTTAAAAAATCATAAGTAACGCGGCGTTGAGTTCCGCTAATCAACAAGCATTATATCGATTTTTGGGCAAAAAATGGAGAAAAACTTGTAAAGCCTAATTTCTTCTGCCTACTTTGCACTTACGGAATACAGCGAAATTATGATTATATCTCGTGATTACCGAATCTGTGTAGTGTCAAGGTTTTAGATTTATAAATTTAATATTGTTTGCTTTTATATCCCACATATTGCAGAATACGAAGAGAGAACCTAGTGTTAAGACATTCCGTTCCCCAAACCCAATTTCCGAGTCTTGAGAGAGATTGTTAGTTAATTGGGAAACTCAACGCCGCGTTTTGAAGGTACTTTTTACGTAAACAAATAAATAAATAAATACACTCCGTTTCCCATTTTTCGCCGAATTCTGGTGTGTTGAGTGGCCTTGTTACCAGAGAGAAGAAATTGAAAATATTAAATATTTCATTTCTTCGAGTGGGAATCGAACCTTGTTATCCTGTACCACGACTAGCCTGGTTGATCATATCATCAATTTCAACATTTCTTTTTATGTTAGCTTCACACTGCATCTCACAAACTTCTGGTGTTAAGACATTCCTTTCCCTATTCTGTGTAAAATTTTTGAGACAATACGAATCGTGGCGAAACATCACGTTTCAAGCTTAAAAGCAAGCGTCACCTAAATATATACAGTTATCTAGACGGAAGTAACGAAAATAATATAAGAATTCTCTTGACCGGGAATCGAACCTACAACCGTCTGATACGTTTCCTAATAAATCTTTCTCTATATGTAATTTTATCAAAGGCTTGGGTAAGTTATATGGTAATTTAGTTACAAAATCTTTAGAATTTTGCATTAAGGCTTGGCTACTTTCATTGTTCAACAATCGACATTGCCGTGATGTAATAACAAGTTGACTTTAGTAAATAAATGTTAATACCGTATAGGTATAGAGAGTACAGTTAACTTTTTATGTCCAACAACCGCCACACAGAGAAGCCAATTAAACTTTAACTATAATTAATCCAGTTAATGTTAACACTGATTAATTTAGCTTTTCTATTTTATGATTATTTGCTATTTTGTTTTGTTTATTTAAAATAATTACGGGCACAGGTGAATAAAATGTGTATTTTTTTGAATATTCACAGATATCAGTTCAAAGTATTTCTTTACTATCTATACTAATATCATAAAGGGGAAGAGTTTGTTTGTTTCTGGTTTTTTAACAGAGATGAAGAAAGGACGGAATGCAAGATCATAGATAAATAGATAAATGGTAAGGTATTAAAACAAGTGAATGAAGTAGTATACTTGGGAATAGAGATGGAAGATACGAGATGGATGTGGAAAGGCGTATTGCTGCCAGTAACAGGGTCAACGGTGTCTTAGTTGATTTGATGAGACGGCGAAACGTCAGCACAGCTGCGCGTTAAGCCGTACACAATGCAGTTTTGGTACCCACACTGTTATACGACAGCGAAATGTAGGTATTACAGAAGAAGAATGAAAGAAAGATGAATGTCGTGGAGATGCGATCTCTTCGTAGGATATGCGGAGTCAACTTAGCTGATCGCATCCGCAATGAAGAGGTACACAGAATGGCAGGTACTAGCGAGGATGTCATGGATGTCAATGAATAAGAACGTGCTCAACTGGTTTGGGCACGTCGAACGAATGAGTGATAAAAGAATGGCAAAAAAGTGGTGGTGGTGGTGGTGGTGTTAGTGGTGGTAGTTGTGGTAGTGGTGGTAGTGGTGATAGTGATGGTAGTGATGGTATTTATGGTAGTGGTGGTAGTGGTGGTAGTGATGGTAGTGGTGGTAGTTGTGGTAGTGGTGGTAGTAATGATAATGGTAGTGGTAGTAGTTGTAGAAGTGGTAGTAGTAGTGGTAGTAGTAGTAGTAGTTTATTTGTTTGATGAAATTTACTTATTTTTTTCTTTTGTATGAAAATTGCATTCTTCAGAAGTATATATTGAGGCCGGTCGTGGCGCAGCGGCACAAAGTGTGACTGTAAAACCGACTGGTTGTGGGTTCGATCCCCACTCGAGGAGATGAAATATTTACTTAAATTTATATTTCCATTTCTTCGCTCTGGTGTCGAGGCTAAGCGCGGCGTTGAGTTCTGCCACTCAACACGCAATGCCTCCAGAATTCGGCAGAAAGTGGGGAACGGAGTGTCTTAACACTAGGTTCCCTCTGCCTACCCTGCTGTGTGCGGGATACAGCGTGAAGCTGATACAGCGTGAAGAAGTGCTATATCTATCTATATCACATTACGGTGTAAGTCTTAGTTAGCCTTATATAACGAAATAACAATAATTCCTTATTATTCCACGCCATCGAATTGCTTTAGACATGTGCGCTGGAAAAATAGTTAATTAGCTAATTATATAATATGTCAGTACGATGTATGAGAAAAATATTAAATTTTACTTGTTGTAAAAAAAAGTCTATAAAGTTTCTATAAGACATTTTGTGACAGAAAATAATTGAAAATTGTAAGGTGATTTTTTATTTGACATGTATATTGAAACTTACGAGCAAAAGTTACTTCATTATCAAAGAAATTTAATGAAGATAATGTTTCGCCTTTTATAGCACGTAATTTGGACGTATACTTTTAGAGAAAATGTAAAGTTAATATAATTCGACGCTCTGTTTACGGCCGCAACCATAGGCTCGAGTCCCGCCAGGCTCGCCGTTGCCGCCGATTGCATCCTAGTAGTCAACGACGCAGTCTCAAAATTATGAAAAATTATTGAATGTATAAATTATATAATCAATCTTATTAATAATTCTAATAATTATAGGTAGTACACGGTCGAAGCCGCGAATGGGCAGCTAATGAATGCAACTAATATTATAAAAAAAAAATAATACGCATTGTATAAATTTGTGCCCGTTATAATTTGGAGCAGACGAAGGACAGACGACCAATGTCCGTAGAGTGTTTCATTTACAAATACAAAAAACGCTTAGAGTGAAATTTAAGTTTAATAAATAATGCAACGTGGCGCAGGGGCACAAAGTGTGACTGTAAAATCGACTGGTTGTGAGTTCGATCCCCACTCGAGGAGATGAAATATTTATTTATATTTATATTTCCATTTCTTCGATCTGGCATAGCGCGGCGTTGATTTCTGCCACTCAACACGCAATGCCTCCAGAATTCGGCGGAAAATGGGGAACGGAGCATCTTAACAGTAAGTTCCGTCTGTTTACCCTGCTGTGGGATACAGTGTGAAGCTGATTTATTTAATACAATTAAAAAACTAAGTGAATAAAGTGCAACTTTTCTTTATATTAATGATTTTCTCTATTTTTAGCTAATCTCAAAAACGACTGAATATATCGAGAAAAGCTGTAGTACAGATACATAAAACATGTCTTTTTACTATGAACAGATATTATTTGAATATAAAAAAAAATTACATTTGTAATTTGTGCCTGTAACGATTGTAGTTGTTATATAATATAACCGAAATATATATAATATATCACAGTGAATTTTAGTTAAATAATTAAATAAAAAAGCAAAATGAATAAAGTGCACATTTTGTTCTGTTCAGAACAGAAGCAGAGAAGAGATTTGTAATATAAATGTTAAAACTAGTTTTATCACACGGTTTTGCTTATGAGGTGTTCATATAAAAGAAAATCTTTTACTTTTTAAATATTTTATTGATGAGTTAAATAATATTTACATGAGGCTCTTACTTGTATGAGTATTACACATTCGGGACGTTATTCTACATTGAAGTATACATGACGTGCAGTCATAACTTATTGCCATTTTTATCTAACTAGGATCACAGTTTACGTATAAAGTATTATTTACCATCCGAGACCAGCGGCGTAACCGTGGGCACCGTAGAGGGAGCCGTGGGCAAGAGGTGCAGCGATAGCTCCATGGGCCAAGGGAGCGGACCATGCGTTGTAGGCGACGGCGGGAGCAACGCTGGCGGCGTAAGACAAGGGAGCGGCGTGCACGAGGGGTGCGGACAGTGCGGCGTAGCCTCCGTGGTTCACTGAGCTGGATGATGCGGAGTAGGATACAGAGGGGGCGAGGGGAGCGGCGTGGGCAGCGTAGGCCAGGGGAGCGACGGGAGCGGCGACCACGGCGTGACCGGCATGAGCAATGACGGCGGGATCCTTGCGGACTACAGCGTTGAAGCCGGAGTGGGCGTCAGCAGCGTAGTCTACGACGCGGCGGCTGCCGTCAGCCTCGATGAGGGAGTACTGGCCGACCACGTTGTCTCCGACGCGAGATTCGTGTTGGCTCTTCACGTCTCCGCTGTGGGGGTCGTGCACTCCATAGGAGAAGCTGCTGTAGTCAGCGCCATGGATAGCGCTGCTCTGAGCTACTGCGATCAACAAAGCGAAAACTGCGACCTTGAAATAAACGTAAAATCATATTGTTAGTATAAAAATAGTTATATTATTGCAGATAATTAAAACATTGAAATTTTTTTTTGTATTGCTTTGCATTGCATGCTGTTTTACCTTGGAGAACATGTTGTATTGTTTGCTGTGTACGAAACAACTAATACTCATTGAGGAACGGCGGCCTTTATATAGTGCTTAATTTTAAAGTAGGTATATGCGTGTGCAACGTAATCAGATTTGTAGCAGGAACTTGTGAAAGACTCGAAACATTGACCTACGTTCACAAGGAAACATTCTTTTTTTATTACATATTATATCCTATGTCTTGGCAGTATAATTGATTGTTCCTTGATTAGGTAATATTTGGTTAATTATGTATCTATGTTTCTATCATACGGTTATATATTTACCATTCACATCCTTGCCAATAATTGAATTAATTAGAAATACAAAAGTTAATAATATCATCACATTATTTTCAGCATCTTGATATTTTATTAAGCATCCACGACCACTGCAAAAAAATCTTTCTTGCTCTATAAAAATATAGTAACGCGCTGTATCCCACACACACAAGGAAACCTGGAAATATATAATAATATTAGGACTTTCCACCGAATTCATGAAGCATTGTGTGTTGAGTGGCGAATCTCAACGCCGCGCTTTGCCTCGTTACCAGAATGAGAAAATGAAAATATTAAATATTGTATTGTCTGTACTGGGAGTCAAACCCACTACCATCCTGTATGCAGTCGCACGCATGTGTCCTGCGCCATGACGACCTCAAATAAATGAAATAAAAAACAATTAAAAATATCAATTAATATTTAATTAATGTAAGTACTCGTATATAAAAATTTTAGCAAATCAAACTATTTGATTACGATCGTTGCTGTGCAATATTTAAATTTAACAAGGCTGTATACATATATTGGCATGTATAGTAATTTAATATAACTATTATTCTTTTTTGTAACCTTATTAAAATCATTTTTTATAATTAATTTGTAATAGGTATATCTATGTAAATGTTTCATTCATAACAGAATATTTTGACATTGAGCTTTTTCCAGTAATTTTTTTTTAAATAAAACCATCATCCACAAGAAAGCTTAAATTTATTAGATCTACATATTTCTTAAGTTTTATTAAGGAATAATAGCAGTACAGTTAAAGACAGTAAATAAAAAAACTCTTTCGCTACACGTTGACAAATAACGCACGTTCAAAGAGTTAAAATTTCGCATGTAAGTAGATTAGGGAGTATATGGGAGCACCAAGGGACGATTTTACTACAAGTTTCGACAGAAACGGGGAACAACGAGATTTTTTATATTTTAAAGTCTACGCAAGCAAAATTGCGGGCGACGACTAGTGAAATTTAGTAGGCTTGTTACTCCAAAGTTATCTTTCCCAACTTTGCTTTGGAAGGGAATTGCAACCGAAAAGCTTCACCTTTAACTTATTAAAAGTGAAAAACGGTTCTACTTGTCACTATTTTTTCGCTTCATACTCAGAATAGCACGCGATAATAAAAAAAAAACTTTATTTTATAAACGAATAAATATTTTATTAGAGTTTCTTTTTTAAATATACTTAACATACGTACAAAGAATGTAAGAAAAGCAAGTTAAGGTTGACCTTGACTTATAGCTATGACGTGGTGTAAACACATTCTCATACTTTTTATATTACATAATATTAGGCAACCTAGTATATAATTAATTATTTTAACTAACATAACGTACAAAGAAGTAACTTAATTGCAGGGCAACATCATATTTAGGTGGTGTCGAGGCAAAAGCGTTGCGTTGAGTTCCGCCAGTCAACACGCAACGTCTCCAGAGTTTGGCAGAAATTGGGAAACGGATTTTATTATCACAAATTTCTCTCTGCCTACAGCGAGAAGTTAAAAATAGAGTAAATGACATATGTATGTAAACAAAAAAAAGTATCTGATAATCATGTAGTAGAAGTATCACTTGTTGAATCATTCATTGTACTGTCCAAATGTTTTTAACTGACTGCGCGACGCAAAAAAGATACTTAGTTTATCGGTCTATATATTTTGTCGAGACCAAACTGATTGACCAATTTTGATGATTCTTACTCTAATCGATTCGTCTTTTTCCTTGCGAGTGTTATTAAACATGAAAATATTGGAAAATCACAACAGCTGTAACAGAACGCTATAGACTATAGACTATATAGATCCTAGGGCCCCCAAACCTGCGTCATTTTAGCTAAGCTGAAATTTTGAGGATTAATAGATTAATATTTTATTAAAACTATATGCGTGTCTACTAACTTGAAAGTGTGGCCCTTTCAGAGATAGCGCCAACTTAAGGTACAAGTTCACCTACGTAAAGTAGAAACGGTCGTATTTAAATATGTTTTTAAGAATAATGTAAAAAACGTATATTTATTATTACCAGACCCTTTACGTAGGTCTTTACTTTTGCCAGACGTTATAAAGATTGTTTAAAATTGGGGCCAACTGCGTTATACTAACAAGCTTTAATTTTATATATATTATTTACGGACTATTTCACGATGATTTATAAGCACCCAGACCAATCCGATGACTCAATCATCCTCCCAGATAGAGATATATTTGGCGCTATCTCTGAAAAAGCCCTACTTTCAAGTTAGTGAGTATGCATATTATCTTAATTACATATTAGACCAATAGTCATCAAAATTGGCGGCCTTGGGATTTTTGCTTTATACTTATTGTCAAAAAAACAAAATCGACGAACTACCTTACGTGAGTTATTGATAAGTATTCTTCCAACCATTTAAAATTACAGTTTATGAAATGTAAGGATTTAAAATTGTTTAAATTTCCCAAATTTTTCATTTTGTTCATGTTTTGTTCCAAATTGTTCATGTTTTTATATCTTATTATATATTTTTGGCGTAACTACTACGCATATTTGAAAGTATTTCTTTTTTCCGGTTTCGCTTCCAAAGTTTCAGCTTTGTATCTAGTATAAATAGTAGCTATTACAGGGTCAAATCAGTTGAACTCAGAAGTCGAGTAAAACACACGTACAATGGCATTCAAGGTAATAGATGAATAAAATTTTGATAAACATATATTTCACTTTGTGGTTTAATGTGTAATAAATATTATGTTTACATTTTCTTTTTTTCCTACAGTTCGTAGTATTTGCTCTCTGCGTGGCAGTCGCTCAGGGCAGCGCTGACTACAGCAGCTTTTCCTATGGAGTGCATGATCCTTACAGCGGAGATGTGAAGAGCCAGCACGAGTCCCGCGTCGGAGACAACGTGGTCGGCCAATACTCCCTCATTGAGGCTGACGGCAGTCGCCGTGTCGTAGACTACGCCGCCGATGGCCACTCTGGCTTCAATGCCGTCGTCCGCAAGGACCCCGCTGTCATCGCTCACGCCGTGGTCGCGGCTCCCGTCGCTCACGCTGCTCCCCTTGCCTATGCTGGCCATTCCGCTCCCCTGGCCTACGCTGCCCAAGTCGCTCCCCTCGCCTACGCCGCCCATGCCCCATCCGTATCCTACTCTGCTTCGTCCAGCTCGGTGAACCACGGAGGCTACGCCGCCCTCTCTGCTCCCCTTGTGCACGCCGCTCCCTTGTCTTGGTCCGCTCCCTTATCTCATGGAGCTATTGCTGCCCCTCTTGCCCACGGCTCCCTTTACGGTGCCCACGGTCTCGGATACGCCGCTCGTCTTGCCTTGTAAGAAGCTTATACCAAATCGTTGATCGTTACTATTCTGTGATTAAAAATATTATTAAAATTTTAAAAGAACAAAAAATATATTTTTATTTTTCTCTTTTATATAATTTTATTTAAGAGAAACATATGTAGCCTTAAATAAATACACACTTAGGCTTGCTATACAAATGAATATATGAAATTAAATAAATCTATAAAAATATAAACACGTCATTAAATATATAATAATAATACGGAGGGTAGAAGTAAGTTAACAACAATGTTTATAAAATAAAAACAGGCTGAACTGGATAAAACTTTTATAGAACTAAATTGCAATTATTACGCACCGATCAAAAAAAGAACTACGTAAATTGATTCAGAAGGCTAGGCGTAATTCATGTACTCTATCTACAAAATGAAAAACCTCCTCCTTTTTGAAGTCGGTTAAAAGGGATCTCCATCTAGCTAAAGATGCTGTAGGTCATAGCGTTAATACGTTAGAGTGGTTAACCACCGAAAACATTATAATTATATAAATTGTATTGAAACTCAAATTAATATATTGTTTAATTGCCAATATAAATTTATAAGTGGATGCGTGATCTTCTAAATACCACTTGCATGAAATTGTACTTAAAATTGCCAAATTCTAAAATCATTTACGCATGAAGTTATTGTAAGAAGGTTAAAATAGTTAATAAAAATATTATTTTTAACAATTTCTTGTATCAACTGTTATTGAAAAATAAACGGAGACTAGAGAGTCAAAGTCAGAGAGAAAATTCGATATACACTCAATTTAACCTCTCTCATATAAGGTATTTTAGTTGAGTGTTTGTATTGTATGTGGAATTATATTGTAAGTTGTATAAGTGACATACAATGTGTAAAGCAAATTTCTGGCTCTCTGTAACGATATCTGCCAGATTGCTATCTTATCGGCCAGGCAAATTACTCAAAACGATCGAGGAAACTTAGACATGGACCTGGAATGTGTGCATAGTTTTTATAATTTTCTCAGTAGTAACAACTAAGAGATTAAAGTTCTTAGGTCATTATTAAAATTAATTATCTAGAAAATGTTTGTTTAATAAACATTTTCTAGATAATTAGTATTTAATAAAACGAAATAGTTTATTTAATAGAACGAAAATATGTAATGCTTAATAAAGGCCGTCCTGGCCCAGGGGCACAAGTGTGTGACTGTAACGCGACGGTTGTGAGTTCGATCCCCACTCGAAGAAATGAAATATTTATTTAAATTTATATTTTCATTTCTTCGCTTTGGTGTCGAGGCAAAGAGCGGCGTTGAGTGCCGGCCGCCACTTAACACGCAATGCCTCCAAAAATCTACGGAAAGTGGGGAACGGAGTGTCTTAACACTGACGCGTGAAGCTGATTTTATTTATATATCATAGTTGTTGATTTTTTTTTTCCTAGTGTATATATATTATGTATATTTGAATTATATTTTGTATATATATATAT
>JAAIXJ010000046.1:53588-79398 GCA_013403705.1 Heliconius hermathena | reverse complement strand
AACAAAATCAAAGTACGTTTTACTGTATGTAGAATTATTTGTTTTTTTTGAAGTCTGTTTTTATATATATGTATATATATTTTATACTTTTTTAAGTGATGGGTAGACCTAAAAGAATGCTTCTGAAACGAGTAGGTAGTGGTTATTCTATATAAAACTTCAATCTTAATTAGGTATTATTTTTGCGCAAACTAACATTTTGGTATATTGACAAGAACATACATAAAAATATGCGGGCGAATTGGCAACTTCTACTTTTTTTTAAGTCCAAAATCAGAACGTCCTCTTTTTTGAAGTTCGTTGAAAAGAAATGCGGAATGAGGAATCTCACTTCTGACATCAATTTTAACATTGTTTTTCCTTGTAACTATTTCAGTATATTTATATTTTTTACCATTAAATACAAACTTCTTCAATTTCAACCGAATCCTATAATCGGAACGAAACCACACTTTCACCAAACTATCCTTGAAATGTATTCTTACCAATAAAAAAGAATAATCGGAATCAGTTGGCATGATATTGAGTTATTTTTAAAAAGTTATAATCATGCGTCCGAGATATGACCACTAACGTATGGCTTAGTGGTCAGAGCGCCTCATCGGTTTCCAGGAGGCGCATGTTCGAATCCCGCTACGTTCAAATTTTTATACGTTTTTTAAATAAGTATGATATTGAGTTATTCGTTCATTTGTCGCGCACATACCTAATTGAAGACTTATGTGATTTTCCCATAGATACCATTATAAGAAAATGGACCAAAAACCACACGGGAAGCACTAGTTTTCAAATAAAAAAAATCATCAAAATCAGTTCACCCAGTAAAAAGTTCTGAGGTAACAAACATAAAAAATACAGCCAAATTGATAACCTCCTTTTTATAGAGAAGTCGGTTAAAAAATATAAATAGATTTATGACTCTATAAGCAAGAAAATTATATATATTTTTATTTGCTTAATTAATAACATTCGTGCCCTAAGGTTTTTAAATAATGTTTTAATTAATGATTTAAAAAAAGTTTTTTTGGCTCGCTTTCTATTCCACATAATAGGGTAGGGTCACGAGTCAAGATTTTGTTTTTTTAATATAAATTGAAGACATGTCGTGTTGAGTGACGAAACTTAACCCCAATAATTGACTAAATCCTTTGAATAAGTAAAGCACCGTCCCACTGCGCCACGAGGGCCTCAGGAAAAAATAAAATAAAAGGCTTCTTGTGTAGAATCTTGACAGAGAAAATTAAGTCTTAACAAGACAGATGTTTGGTATAGATTTATCATTTATTTCGCACATCTTCCTTATAAAACTTTCTTTTATAACGTTGCTCAGAGGCACGGTGTCTGACTATTGAGAGAGAACGGACGATTTTGAGTTCAATTCCCACTCGTAGGAATGAATTATTTTCATTATCTCGTTCTGGTAATAATATCTTGCGCAATGTCTCGGACATTGGTCAGAAAGTGGGAAACGGAGTATTTTAACACTAAGACCCGTCTGCCTACCCATGTAAAGCTAAAAAAACTTATTTTCAAGTACAATAAACAATATGGAGCTTTTATTTACTCTGAGATTATACTTTTTGTTTCCTTTCTAATATTTTAATGAGTTATAAAGGAATTATTATGTTTTGCTTGCAATATTTATTTTACATATTTACTTTTAATTTTATATACACAATATTTAATATTGAAACATTAATTTATAATAAATGTAAATTTTAAACAATTTAAGTAATTTTTGAATATTTTTTTTACCTTTACTCTAATAAACTCATATCGTCATATATCTTATGAATTTTAAAATATAATGCGGTCGCTACTTGCGTAACGTATCTAACCATTGTATGCGGAAACGGTCGGACCCAAGGATAAGTTATTAGTTAAGTTTATTTCTCTTTGTGGTTATTTGTTAAAATATTTTATAAAAAATATTTCAAAATACTGATAAGTAATGATAGTGTTCTATATATATTAAGTTATGTACTTCGGTTCCACTCTACTGACTTTTTCTTGTAGGTGTTAGAGTCAATGACTTATGCTGGCTGATAAAAATCTTATTTTCTTTACTATAACAAAAACAAAATATATTCAAGGCCGCCTATATTACCGCTTAAGCAAAAAAGGTAAAACTAATTATTAGTAAAAAATTAGAAAAAGTTTTTTAAATAAAAGATAAAATAACTTGTATAAAGTTTTTTAATTGATCACAGCAAGTTCATCATTCATCATTCATAACCATAGTCATAATTATTAATTAGTTAGGTACATAAATAAATTCTTATATCATTGTTTAGTAGTGTCCGAGACCGTGAGCGCCGTACGCTACTCCGTGAGCGAGACCAGCCAGACCAGCATGGGCCAAGGGGGCGGCTGCGGCATAGCTAAGGGGAGCGGCGAGGGCACCGTGGGCTAAGGGAGCGGCGATGGCACCATGGCCCCAGGGAGCGGCTAGAGCACCATGGGCCAATGGGGCGGCATAACCTCCATGAGCTACTGAGCTTGAAGATGCAGAGTAAGATACAGCGGGTCCAGCGATGACAGCGGGAGCAGCGTGAGCGATGGGAGCTACACGGGCAGCGTATGCGAGGGGAGCGGCATGGGCCAGAGGAGCGGCTACGACTGCAGGGGCAGCGTGGGCAAGGGGTGCGGCAACGACGGCGGGAGCGGCGTGGGCAATGAGAGCTGGGTCTTTGCGTACGATGGCGTTGAATCCAGAATGGGCATCAGCAGCATAGTCCACGGTGCGGCGGCTTCCATCAGATTCCAACAAGGAGTACTGGCCAACGACATTGTCTCCAACTCGGGTTTCGTGTTGGCTCTTCACGTCACCGGTGTGTGGGTCCGCAACTCCATAAGAGAAGCTGGTGTAGTCAGCACCGTGGATGGCGCTGCCTTGAGCGGCTGCTACCAACAAAGCGACGACGAAGAACTGGAAAAATAATATTATGTTACAGAAAGCAAAATCTATATTTTCTTTATTTTATTAAAACAAAAGTTTTATTATTATAAAATTAATCCATCTTGATTTAAAGGCAATGGACTATTATTACCTTAGCTGCCATTTTGAAACGTTTAATTTTGTTGCACAGCGAACTGAGAATGTTAGGTCCTGGTTACAGTAGGGCTTTTATACAGGTCCTGTACAATCATTCGACGCTATTAATAGGAAATAAATGACAGGTACGCCTTCTAGGTCACGCGAAGTGAATGCTTTTCAGAGTTCAATTTCGTTGGCTTACAATTATTGGTTATGCGGAACTTGGTCGGTCAGTTGCCGCGTTGGACCACGCCAACGGATACAACTACAAACAATAGAATGTATAATGCTCAAAGGAAACTAATCCATATTAACGACATTGACCGTAGCAACGTCCGTTTCTAGACATTTGACCTTCATAATTATAAAAGGTTTATTAAGTATTCGTTTTAATTAGCTTCAACAAATATTATAAAGTGTTAATGTTGTAAATTAAATAATTGGACGAACTACATCTGATTATTATGTGATGGATATATAATTTTGTAATACTAAATCTTTTTCATTATCAGAGATTGAAACGGAGCAATATAGGAGGCCAGTCGTGGCGCAGGAACACACAGGAGCGTGCGACTGTAAATGCGATAGGTTGTGGGTTCGATTCCCGCTTGAGGAAATTAAATATTTATTGTTTTCATTCCGTTACTTTGTTCCACGGAACACAGCATCCTAATACTAGGTTCCCAGGTTCCCTTTGCACACAATGTGTGTAGTGGGTGTAGTAAAAAAAACATTTTAAAATACTTCACTACTATTGAATTGCATTTAAATAATAATAACTTAAAGAGTAGGTAATGTTTTTTAAGTACGCATTAAAATACAGGTATTTATAATATGATAAGGATATTATGCGCCTAACTGTTAATTTATGTACCTGATCATCGGATGCTAACCGACTGGTAAAATATAATTTTCATTTAAATATAATGTATAGATGGTCCATAAAATATATTATTAGTCAGTTAGTTCATATTTCTAAAGGGGTCTCGAATGAAACAAAATATTAAATCATAGAAAATTTATTATGTACACTATTTACATAACCTAATATCGTAGTACAAAGGTGACAAAAGTACTTGTAATTCCAGGTAAAAGCCGATTGTTGTTTTTTTTAGTAGACGAATGGGTAACGTCCATAGGGGTATCCGTAGGGAAGAGCTCCGTACCTGGCATATCCGTAGGCGGAATAGGGGTAGGCACCATAGGGGTAGGCAGAGTAAGCGGGAGCTAAGGGGGCAAGGAGAGCGGGGTCTTTCTTTACAACAGCGTTGAAGCCTTCCGCTCCTGCAGAGTAGTCTACGGTACGGCGGGTGCCATCAGATTCCAACAAAGAATATTGTCCCAAGACATTTTGTCCAGCTCTGCTCTCGACTTGGCTTTTGAAGTCACCGGTGTAAGGGTCGGCTACTCCATACGAGAAGCTGGAGAAATCGGCGCTGACGGCAGCCACCAAGGCGAAAAGGACAACGAACTGAAAAAAATATTTATATTGTTAAAATATTTATAATATTAATAAGAGATTTTTAGATTTAAAATTATAATTAAAATGTGAATTACTAAACACTTACCTTCGCAACCATTTTGTAAGGATGTTGTTGTGACTACGTTGATGAGTCCTGAGTATGTGATGCTTTGGTAGGCTTCACATCGGCTTTTTATATTCAGTTTTTGATCCAGTTCTACTTTAACTTGTTTCATTAAAAAAGAAATTCAGGAAACATCTAAAAGTCAAGATCATTCGGGCGATGCACTCAATGAAATGTCTCATTGTGGTACTATCGATTGTACGCATATACTCGTAAATATGTTTACCAAACTGTCGCGTATCTTAGTCTTTCTTGATTACCAGTCAGACCTTGAATACGAGCGCGATATAAATATTTTTTATTATATTTTCAGATTTATTAAAGGGCAGTCAATTGCAATATTCGTATTTAAACTCCAAATATATTTAAGTATTTTTTTTTGAAACATAAAATATTCAATATAAAATTGTATGTTTAAATTAAATCTCGAAACTTGTCTCGTGAAAAAGTATAATAAAAATGTCATTACAAAATTGTAAGTTAGAATAGATTTTTTTAATTAAGTAATATTATTTAATTATATTACTTGCACTTAAAAAAAAGAATAGTTAGTTTTTGCACATATTTATTTATGTATATATTATACATAAAATATAGAACAACAAACAAAATTATATAAATATATTTCTATTTCACAAGTCCATATTAATTGCGAATATACCAAACACTATTCACTATACTAAACAATTTTTTCTAATATACAATATATTTTCCTATTTCATCATCTATTATAATGATTTCTTGAGAGGAAGATGGCAAAAGATCAAAATGATGACTCGTGTCCCCATTACCTGTCACGATAAGCTCTTTGAGCGACAACAGAATGTTCTAGTTTATTCGCAGCCAATATCAATTCTACTGATTAAATGTAAATCGCTAAATTATTATTCGGGGTCCGTTTAATGCAAATTTCGTTATGCCCAACTAGTTAGATCCAAGGATTGTGTCCGTTAGAGAAGGTGGGGTGAATAACCGAGGTCCTAGTAATGGTGACTGGGGCGGGGGTTACATTTGGAACATTTTCTGGCCAACCCTGTGTGCTGTAAGAGGCAGTGCTGGCTGTGTTGTATTGCACTTCTTGGGCTTTGTTTGAGGATCGAGTAGTTTCTTCAGGACGGTTGTATTGTTGCCTGTTGGACTCTTGGTTGGCTTGGTTGATTTGTGGCCTAACTTGGTTATTTACGGTTGCAAGGAATCCAGTTATGTCATTTGCGCTGTAATCTACTGTGCGTTTGACTCCATCAGGCTGTACTAAAGAGTACTGTCCGATAACAATGTCTCCTCGTCGGCTCTCCTGCTGGCTCTTGATGTCTCCAGTTTGGGCATCATTTACTTCATAAGCGAAACTGTAGTTAGGCTCAGGATATTGTTCTAAGAAAATTGGAACGGGAGCTGGATGCAGGACCATGCTTTGAACAGCAATGATCAGACCAGAGAAGAATACCACCTGAAAGTTTAAATGTATCATTGAATTATTGTATTAAATCTTTTACTGTCTTGAAGATTTGGTCATCTAAAAACAATTAATAGATGCAAAGTTACAAAAGAAAATAAGGTTTTTACATCAAATAGCATACGATTTTCTTTAAAATTATATTTAAATTAGTAATAAAATGTATAAAAAATATATTTTAATATTACCTTGTTCAACATCTTGGATATTTGATTGATTGTTGTTTGTTGTATCTTGCACAGATGTCAAGTGTGACTACAAAATGAATATCTCACAATTTATATGAGAAGAAATGAAAACTAATACCCCATTTCGTAATGAGGATTATGTATCAGAGGGAAGTAGAGCATTTGTTAAACCTATTCGGCGTCTAGATTCTCGTATTGCAATTCAATACTTCACATATGTACATATCAGTTAACGTTGAATTTAAAATTATTTTTTTTTATTTCTGTATCATATTCATGTAACATGGTAGGCAGAGGAACCTAGTGTTTAAACACTCCACTCCTGTTGAGGAAATGAAACTCAATAAGGCGCTAAAGCGCCTTATTGAGTTTCATTATTACCTCCTTTGGTAATAAGATAAATCTTATTACCAAAGTGAGGAAATGAAAATAACTCATTCTATTGAGCGAGAGTATCGACTCCACAACCGTCCTGTTTACAGTTAGCCACTGTGCCACTGCGCCACGACGGCCTCATGTTTTATAGTTTAAATCTTTATGTATTACGACTTTTTTTTGTATTTCAAATGCATCTAATTTGACTTAAACAAATTATTACAAAATGTATTTTTAAATTAATATTTTCCTTATTTTATATAATTTACTGTGTCAATGTAAACTAGACAAGATCTGTTGCTCACAGTTTTTATATAAGAACTAGTTTTACAAAAAATCAAGAAGAAACTAAAACAACCAAGATTTGGACAAGACTCATCTGATCGTAAACATACTTATGCAATACTAAATGATGCCACTGAACTCCACAAAATGTTTGACCGTGGCAATGAACTTTAATTCACCGCATGCTCAAAAGTATAAGAAACCGGCTCCGATCGAGTCGTGTTTATGTGAAGATTCCGCACCTTTCTTAGTGTAGTACGTCTGACTTAGATATCATAATAACGTTATTAAAAACGCGACGTTGAATTCCGCTACCTAATGACGCAACGAAAATGTGTTGAATTCGGACAGAAAGTAGACAACGGAGTTTCTTGACATTATGTTCTGTGTGCGGGATAAAGGGTGAAGATACTAAAAAAATAATGCCATATTTTTTATGTTTTGTACGAGTCCTAGGTTCAAATCTTATATGAGACAGTTAGTATTTATCTAATATTTTTAATGACCAAATACAATTGATGCTTGTAAATATAATATTGATATAATGTTAAAAATATTAATTATTTACAATATAAAAATATTACAAATAATAAAAAATATAAATATGTATTAAAAAAAAATCTAAATCGGAAAATAATACATTTGACACATTACAGCGGAACCCTAAAAAGTTGGCTTGACCTTTAAAACATTAAAATATACGCTACTCATCTTAAATGTACGGCAATAAAGATGATAATTGCTGTATGCCATCCGTGAGAGTGCAAGTGATTTAAACAACTCTGTACACACTTCGAGGTGTAAGTGAAAGCGATTCTGGTTTCCTGGATTTATAATGTAGAGTTCTTTACGCTTTTGATGTATATTTTTATATGGTTTTTTTAATATTTACTATTATTTTTTTGCAAATTAACAGTTAAAATGTTTATTTCGTTAAAAGCATGTAAAAAATTAAAATTATATAGAGATTAATAAACGATGGTCGTGGGTTCACTGAGTGGATCTTTTTTTCCAACCAATTAAAGACAAAATGTATTTTAAGATATAATATCTTAATATAAACGGAAAGTGGAGACGATCATGAGCCATGATGGCTATGATGCAAAAGAGGTTCACAGATAAAAAAATTATAAATAATAGAAAATTAAAAATAATTGAAGCCACTTGTAGCGCAGGGCGCAAGTGTGCGATCGAAACGCGACAGGTCGTGTGTTCGATTTCCACTTATTGAAATGAAATATTTAATATTTTCATTTCCTCGCACTGATAACAAGACAAAACGCGGCGTTGAGTTCCAGTGGGAACGGAGTGTCAACATGCTATGTGTAAAAAAATACAACGTGAAGCTAAAAAAAAATATTATATGAAAAGCCACGTGAATTCACTACGTTACGTACCAATTTACAACGTACGTTGTGTTTACGAAAGGTACTTTTACTTTTATTGTTTGGTTATTGATATCGTCAAGGTTCCGTTTCACTTGAGGCCGTTTCGCCGTATTGTTTTAGTTTTGTGTCCTTTTGAAACTACATATATAAGTAGGGTCGACGTGAGAGGTGCAATAAATAAGACTGTGTTTACTGCACGAGTTTATGGCTAGTAGGGCTTATATTTTAAATTTATTTGATCTTTAATTAAATCATTTAAGTTTTTTGCAAATCTGATACGGATAGTAACATTAGGTTCTTTCTGTTCGCGCTGTTATGCACGCATATTTCCCATATGCGTGAAACTGCTGCTTTAAGTCGCGTTTTGAGAGTTTTCTAGCGTGCTTCTTGCTTATGCGTGTTAGATGGTAGGATTTAACACAGCATTTTGTCTTTTGTAGTAGACCAGAAGAAGTTTTTTTTGTAATAATTATAAATTGATAACCATGTGTAACTTGAATGTGTATCAATGTAATAGCTATCGTTTTCGGCTAGCGATTCTTCAACTGCGTGAAGATGTCCTTAAGAAATACTTTTGAAAAAGATGCGTATACGTACAAAACTCTCCTAGGGGATGTTTTTATTTTACGTATCTCCAGTATTTTTGATATAGAAGAAACGTAACTCAACGCTATGCTTGAGAATACTATTTCGGACACAGTTTCTATTCGTTTCGTTTACAGTTCCGTTTTAAGACACTGCGTATTACATTCGCAGATGGTTTTTCATATATGTAGTTTTAAATTGGAGGCCGGTTGTGGCGCAGAGGTTTATGACTGTAAAAGCGACTGGTTGTGGGTTCGATCTCCACTCAAGGAAGTGAAATCTTTATTTACATTTATATTTTCATTTCTTCGCTCTGGTGTCGAGGCAAAGTGCAGCGTTGAGTTCCGCCACTCAGCACGCAATGCCTCCAGAATTTGGCGGACAGTGGGGAACGGAGTGTCTCAACACTAAGTTCCCTCTGCCTACCCTGCTGTGTGCGGTATACAGCGTGAAGCTAATTTAATTTAATTTTTTTAGTTTTAAATTACACGTATATAGGTATTACATTTAAATTGAAGCCGGTTTCTGCTCTAAAAATATTCACAATTTATTAAACTTAGACTCGATTCGATATATTTTATTATTATAAATTAGAGTTCTTATTAATATTACATTTGAATAATACATTGTAGGTAATTATAGCTTAATTTTTTTTAGTAATGACTCATACTCTGAGAAAAAAATGAATATTATTATAAATAATTAAATTTACAAGCATATAAAAACTTCGACGTCGCTAAGTAACATATGGCTTAATTATCTAGATCACTCTACAGTTTCCAAGAGTCGCAGGTTCAAATCGGTCTACTTTAAAATGTTTTATTAAATATAGAATAATAAGTTTAAATTTGTTAAATCATGCTTGCTATATATTATTTCACCGGAAGAAACTCGTGACAAACCAACTATTATTACTAAATTTATTAGTAGTTCTGCAAGTAATCTTTTTAACTTAACTTTTTATGGTACTTTTTATGTCACCTTGAACTTACTTTGTGTAGTTAATGTACGGAATCACGGTCATGGCGAATTTGGGACAATTTTTTTTAAAGCTGGATATATTGCGTTTCTTTTTTAATTTTAGTTAGAAATATTAAATGGGGATACACCACATTTAAATGAAAGTGATCGTTATCAATTTTAGTTTACGAGAAATTAGCGGACAAACACACGTACACTTATTCTGTATATTATCCTATTTCAACTACATATATCATACATGTCGATCTGACAACTATTTTTTTGAACTCGATTAATATTAATACAGGCATATTTTGACATTTTTTAACTGTCAATTAACCCAAAAGTATATGTATTGTCATTACCTTTAGACGCTTGGAATGCAGTTGTGCTAAGAAGAAGGTAAAAAACTTAACAATGGTCCTTCAAAATATGTTTATTTGAATTTTTGAATCCAGTTACCATATGTCGAAAAATATGTATGTCGTTTTCCCATATTTAATATTACACGTGTGTATCATAATATTTTTTTAGCTTCATACTGAGTCCTACAACAAAGCTGTGTGAGCTTTGTTGTAGGTTCGATTTATTTTCATTTTATTGCTTTAGTAACGTAAAAGTGCGGCGTAGTGTTCCGCCACTCAACGGATTTATTAAACACTGGGTTCCTAGATTCTGCCACTCAACGGAGTTATTAAACATTGGGTTACCTTGCGTGAAGCTAAAAAAATGGAAAGTAGAAAAAGGAGTATGTTGACACTCAATTCTTTCTGCCAATTCACGTAAACGTATTTTTTTTTATTCATTTAGATCCAAAGTATATAACGTAGTAAAGGTATGTTTTAATATATTTATACATTTTCGTTATTGATAATTTTGTGTTATTTATCCCACACAGCCCTGCTCTCTGCGAGTACCCACCACCAGTATCGACGCAGTGGGTACTTAGCGTAAAGACATTCCATTTTCCACCGAATACTGGAGGTATTGCAAATTGAGTTGCAGAACTCAACGCCGCGCTTTGCCTTAACACCATGGCGAAAAAAATGATTTGAATAATATTATTTTAATGTTATAAGCGAACCCTAATTTCATGTTATAAGTGAACAAAAATATCACGATTGACTATATCCACTTTCCTTGTAAATAAATATTCAATATATAATTTCTTATAAATTATACCACACGATGCACAGTGTTAGTATAATTAGAATATTTCATATCCGTTTCACGTTGGATGATGGATGCCATAATTAAAGCTAACTATTATTATCTCAATCTGTAGTTTTCAAAAAACGCAATTATGTTATTATATCAGATTATATTAACACTTCTCACTTTCTGGTTGTCTGTTTTTGGGATGTGATATTTTCTTAATATATTATAATAGAAACTTTCCTTCCATCGACGTTTTTTTTAATCTTTCGAAAGTTACGCAATGCATTTTAATGCCGTTTTTTACTTATAGAATATTTATTAGAATAAAACCAAGAATATTAAGGTTTTGAGGCCAGTCGTAGCGCAGCGGCACAAAGTGTGACTGTAAAATCGACTAGTTGTGGGTTCTATGCCACTCGAGGAGATGAAATATTTACTTAAATTTTTATTTCCATTTCTTCGCTCTGGTGTCGAGGTTAAGCGCGGCGTTGAGTTCTGCCACTCAACACGCAATGCCTCCAGAATTCAGCAGAAAGTGGAGAACGGAGTGTCTATAAGGAGTTACATACAAATATTTCTATGCATTTCTAAATCTGGATGTTATCTAAATGAAAATAATTGTAGGTTCGATACCTACTCGGTTCATATCCCTTTCATAAACTTAAGGTAACGAAATGAAAAAGCTAGGCTATCTTTTTGCTTTTTATATTCTACAGGATAAAGTGTACAGGGAAGAAGTACAGGAGTTCAACTCGTAACCTTCGTGAAATAATGACTACTAAACTAGATCTAAAGCAAGCGAGTACATGTATTAATATATGCAATTTGCTATAATTTTTTATTACTTGTGTTACATCACTGATTCATATTATGGAAACTAGAATTTATCTGCAAGTTCCCACGCATGGCATTAAAGGCTGTGACGTTATTTATTCAATAACACAATATCAACACGTTATTATAAATATAAAATATGTAATATTTATTTATACTAATTTATAATTAAATCATGAGACCAGCCGCGGGTCACAAAGTGTGACTGTAAAACCGACTGGTTGTGGGTTCGATCCCCACTCGAGGAGATGAAATATTTATTTAAATTTATATTTCCATTTCTTCGCTCTGGTGTCGAGGTAAAAGCGCGGCGTTGAGTTCTGCCACTCAACACGCAATGCCTGAATTCGGCAGTAAGTGGGCAACGGAGTGTTACACTAGGTTTCTTCTGTCTACTCTGCGGTGTGCGGGATACAGCGTAAAGCTGATTTTTATAATTAAATCATATAAGCCAATAGTGACGCAGGCGCAGAAACGTACGAGTTTAAACGATAGATTGTGGGTTCATTTCCCAGTCGAGGACATAAAATATACAATATTTTCATTTCTTCGCTCTAATAGTGCGAGGAAAGGCGTGGGATACATGCAGCATGGGGCAAAAATAAAACAAAAAATATTACAAAACTGAAGAGTTCGTGTGGTTCAACGAGCTAAACCTGGGAACTATTGATTCGAATTAAAATATTTATTTAATCTTAAACAGTTCAAATATCGAAGAAGGCTATATAGGATGTATTGTATTGCTCGTTTTAATGTGGGTTACATTATATTTGTGGTTAGAATTATCTCGGGCAGGTAGGATGCGTCACGTGTCCTTCACAATTCTTAGTTATTTTCCTTCTACCTATTTGACCTAGTGAGCAAAGCCACATGCAATTTCTAGTGAAATTATATAGTTCACATATATTCTTTGTAATTCATATTTGAATGCGATAGTCGTATCTATTTGTTATTAATGTTTTGATATTTCGCCATGCAAAATCTAGCCACATCCTGTATGTGGTTATGTTTTTGCTGCTTTAATTTTTTTATAAAAAGTTTTAACCCGTTCTATAATTGGACCATTTACCTTCACACTTTAAAAATAAAATTATAATTTTTTTATTTATTATAAAAAAAATTTTTTTTAGTAATAAATTCTGCTATATTTCGGGATACCAACTGAAAGTGGAAAAAAAGAAAAAAATGGTTAGGTATAGGGAATCTAGTGTACAACGTACTGTCGAATAGCGGAACTCAACGCTGCACTTTTTACACTAGAGCGAGGAAATGAAAATGAAGTCACAATTACCAAGTTTGTAGTCAGACACTGTCAGCCTCAAAATCATTCTTCAAGTTCTTTTCTACGAATATTTATAACTAAAAAAACATTTAACATGTTATGTTCCATTAAAATATTGCATTATATTATAATTCTTGTCCATAGCTCTCTGTTAGATAAATAAACATATGAAATTGTATATGAAAAAAGTTCGACTGTGAACTCTTAATAATTTACACAAAAAAATAAAAATATGTTTTTTATATGGTTTTTACAATGCAATTATGTGACGCTTACATATTTTCAACCATTTCTCGAGATATTGCGCATGTTGGCGGAACTCAACACCGTGCTTTGTCTCGTTACCAGAGTTAGGAAATAAATAAATAAATATTTGTATCCCTCGAATTTGGATTGTTGTGTTTGGATTGCACCACTGCGTTAGGACGTCCTCAACAAATCTGATGTATAATATAAATTAACATAAGTAAATCCTTACATAATTAGTAGGTACTAATAAGCTCATTATGTATTGGATTTATTATTAAGTGGGGTTCAATGCCGTAATCGTTGTAAATTAAGTTCAATTTGAAATTCATCCGCCATTACAATGTTAGATTGGTTTATTTGTTTTGTAATTAAGTTAGGAAATTATTTTTTATAGGCCAGTAGTGGCGCAGTGGCACAAAGTGTGACTATAAAATCGACTGGTTGTGGGTTCGATCCCCATTCGAGGAAATGAAATATTTATTTACATTTACATTTTCATTTCTTCGTTCTGGTGTCGAGGCAAAGCGCGGCGTTGAGTTCCGCCACTCAACACGCAATGCCTCCAGAACTCGGCGCTAAGTGGGGAACGGAGTGCCTTAATACTAGGTTCCTTCTACCTGCCCTGCTGTGTGCGGAATACAGCTGAAGCTTAAAAAAAAGTTTTTAGAAATAAATTCTGCTAGGTATATTGCGGAATGCCGACTGAAAGTGGAAAAAAGAGGTTTTACAATTAACATCAATAGATGTTTTTATACCACATATAGTTATTAATAAACTCCAACCAATTAACCAAACGAATTTATGTTAATCAAAGATAAAAGAAACAAAAAAAAACAGGCTTCCTTTTAAGAACCGCAAAATAAATTTTATAATATAAAAATCTAATTATATCGAGAGTAAATCGTAATAAATCTTTATATTTATATATTATGTACGTTGCAAAAAAACCTATAAAGTGTGTAACCTTGGTTTTATTGCCCAGGAAATAATTTTAGCTAAGTACTGATTCGTATATAGATTAGGATCGAGTCCAGTTAAATCAACTGCAAATGTCAAAGGTAAGGTATTAAATTTGATGTGAAGTGATTTAAACAAAAGCTATATTTTTTCCAGAGTCTATCTATACGTTCTTGTTTTACGTTTTCCCGCATAGCAGGGTAGGCGGAGAAACTAGTATTGAGACCACTACGTTGTCGGCTTTCCGCCGCAATTCGAAATTTCACGTGTTGAGTGGAGAAGCTCTTTGTCTTTAATGTATGTATTTGTTACCATCGCGAGGAAATAAAAATAATTATTATTCCTTCGAGTACACATCGAACTCACAAACCTCAAGTTACGTTTTGATTAAATATATTTAGAGTTTTTATTCATATATTTATATTATTTCTTCTTCCTTTTCCCCTATTGAACTAATTTTTAAAAAAAATTAAGTAGCTATAAATTAAATTATAATACATTAAATCAGCGTCACGCTGTATCCCGCACACAGCAGAGTAGCGAACTTAGTGTTAAGACACTCCGTTCTCCACTTTCCGCCGAGTTCTGGAGGCATTGCGTGTTGAGTGGCGGAACTCGACGCCGCGCTTTGCCTTGACACCAGAGCTAAGAAATGAAAATATAATTCATTTATATTTACTAAATATTTTATTTCCTCGATTGGGGATCGAACCCATAACCAGTCGATTTTACAGTCACACTTTGTACTCCTGCACCACGGCTGGCATCAAGTACCTGTACATATGCATAAAATAAAAGGGTCAATGATAAATATATGCGATTTCAAGTACATAATATTTTTATTGATAAGATACAAAAGAAAAACAAACAGTTGTTTGTTTTTTGGTCTTTTTATTTGTTTAATCTAATCTCCGGAACAGTTTAACCGATTTTCACAGAAAGATAGAGGAGGTTGTGGTGCAACACATATGCTACTTTTTATACCGGTATTTCCGCAGTTCAGTCAGTTATTTCACAATTTTACTACAAAATAGCGTACCTTTAAAATATTCTATTAAAAGCCAAAAAAAATAATAATTATTTTACACAAACGTCAGGTTACAAAATATGTCAAGTACACGCTTCTGTGTGGTGCTTATAAACATGAGTAAAATTTTAATTGAACTAATTTATAGCAATTGAATTCGGTTCACGGTAAGGTATCGGTTATGAGAGAATACCCAAGCGAGGCTAGGCTAGGCCAACTTTGTGCATATCAAATCACTTTTATTGGACACTTTAATATATATGAAGGCCTTACAAAGCCTTTTATACCTACTTGTTTTATATTGTATGGTTATAATAGGGCACCTTGAAAGGAATTCTTAAGTGTTGCGAAACTCAATTTAGTTATTCAATTAAAGTTCAGATATTGTATAATATTTTGAGAGGAGGTTTTAATTTATATTTTTTTTTAATGAATTTATCGAGATAGATAATCTCTATACATTACTAACTTAAGTTATTTATCATATGATATAAAGTTTTTTTTAAATATTTTTAAAGTGTACTTACACCACACTTAGGAAAGAAAAATACTTATTTAGAAAACGTATAAAAATTTGAACGTAGCGGGACTCCAACCCGCGCCTCCTGGAAACCGACCAGGCGCTCTGACCACTAAGCCATACGTTCGTTGAACGTTCTCGCTACGTTCAAATTTTTATACGTTTTCTAAATAAGTATGATATTAAGTTCTAATTTTTTATGTCACATTTTTTTCTTACCACAGCGTAACTAGAGGAAATAAAATTAAGACACTCCGTTTCCAACCGAAATTCGAAACATTACCTGTTGATTGGCTGAATCTTTTCATATTCGAGTTAGGAAATAAATCGTCGGCTATAAACCTACCAAATCTGTTCTTTTGTGTTTTGTGTGTTTTTATACTATAATATTTAAAACTATAAAAAATATTAAATTTACATTTATTTTATTTTATATAGTAGAGTTCTCATTGTTTTAAAACGTGTTTTATCTCTCCTGATATTTTTTTAGGTTCACGCTGTATCCCCCACAAAGCAGGATATATCATATAATCTGTCAACGTAGTCTTAAGAAACTCCGTTACATAATATAAAATAATAATTTATAAAATATCATTCCCCCGAGTAGAAATAGAACTCACAACCAATCCATTTACAATTGGACTGTCACATTACACCACAATATTCTTCATTATTATTTTATTTAAGCTTAATTCTCAGTAAATAATTTAGCATAAGCTATAATCTATTGTATACTACTATCTTGGCATCAGACATTCTATGGATTATTCACAACATAATTTACGCTAAGCCCTTTGAAGTAACTAATGTAATATGGATAGAATAGGATTTCTTGACATAATATAATGAGATGTAGTAAATTTTTAATTTTATGTAGTTTTGAGTAGGTAAATCCGGTTTACGTTATAACAATAAATATGTATGAATTATGTTTCATTTATAAAGTTAAAACCATATATTATATGTATAACATATGTTTTTGATAACATATAAAGAAAAACTATTTATTTTTTAATTTTTAGAAACATGGCTTAAAGTTTAAAAAAATAACCTAAAAATAGAAGCCATCTACGCGGAAATATATAGGTGAATGACCACCGTGACCGACTAAAAAGTGTTAAAATGCGGTAACGAAAAGCCTTTTTAGACCGAAATCAGTAATCCAATTTACAACTTATTTTAAAGTAAAAAGCTACAGTCATCAATTCCTTTTGTATAACGGAGCTAATACGAAGTAACACGTTTCTTTATATACCCCAATAATGTATCAATTAAATAACATTTATTAGAGTTATCGGCGTTGGATTCCGCCGCTTAACACGCAATGTCGCGTAAATTGAGTGGAAAGTAGAGTACGGAATATTTTGGCACTAATACAGTGTGAAAAAGTCACAAATAATAATAATTAGAACATAATATCTTCTAATTAATAATCAATGTCAATAGAACATTAAGAAATTTTGGCGTTCATCGTGGGGCAATGTCGCAGTGTCTAGCTAAAAGGGTGATCACGAATTCAATTTCGAATCGGAAGATATCAAATTCAAAACAGGCACGAGCCGGGCTCGAGGGTTCTGTACAAAAATTTAAGGTCTCTAGTTTTTTTTTACTTTCAAGCTTAGCTTAGCCAGAGTCTTATCATCCTTTTAAGGCAATTATTTTTTAGGATTTGACTATAAATGTATAGGTTTTAAATTTTTTTCTGAACCAATACTACCTGTAGATGCTAACTGGCAAATTTTATAATTCTTGGTCAACCGGAAGTACCTTAATAGTTTTGATTACCTTTATAGTGTCGAAATACACGTTTTTGTTATATAAATGGCCATAATCTTTTTTCAAGTAAATTTAGAAATATGATTTTGTCAGGAAATCAAGGGATCGTAGTTTTAAGTATATGGTGTGAATTTCATCTCGATATCTCTAAGCGTTTTTGAGATCAAAAGGCAGACCGACAGACAGACGGACGGACAGCAAAGTTATCTTATTCTTAAGGGTTCCTTTTTCATTAAAAGGTACGGAACCCTAAAAAATATATTTAAATTATTGTTATTTCCCCGCTGTTGGTTGTGGAACAAATGACCACGTTGAGTATCGCCATACACATGTAAAGTTGGGACAAAATGCGAGTAATTGTGGGTCGCAGACACTTGGTTCTTTTTGCTTAAAAAAGTATAAAATAAAAAAGTATTTAATGTTACTTAAAGATTGCTACACCTGTGTTTAAAAAAATAAGGTTATAAATATATATTTAAATCATAAATACAGATAAATATAAATATAAAATATTATTAATAAAATGTATATTATGTAGATTTAGATCTAATTGCATACTAAAGGTCGATGACACGAGATGCGCGAGAGTGAATGAACGTAATGTGTGATAGTGACATTGACGGTACGATCGTCCACTACAAGTTATATATGAGAAGCTATTTATATATTATATAGCTTAGCTTCTCATTCATGTTTTTTAATAAAATTAAATGCCACAAGATAAATACTTGATTAAAATATATTTTCAATATTAATTTTGTTTCTATTATTTTAGAAATAGATTTACACTTGGAGGTAACAAAAAACATAGCTTCCTGAGTAATTCGCGTATTGCAGGATGGACAAAGGGATTGCCTTCCTCTGCCAGTGTTAAGACATTTCGCTACAACAACGACAGAAATGTATATTTATAGAAAATATATTTTTATGGAATTAAAACTTTATGGAATTAAAACTTTACTATATCTTCGTATAGTAGGACACCATGTATCTATTCACAGTACGTACTATGATTCAGCTCTTTATAAAGAATGCGGATAGAGCGCGGGAAGTTGATCGAAGTGGGACAAAAAACCTAATTTTTGCTCATTTTAGTTTGAGTTGGCGCGACGTCTGATCAATCTACTTTTATTTTCCTTCTTCTGATTCACAAAAAAAGGACGTGCCTTACTATACAAGAGCGTCAAATCAGTGTTTTTTTTTCATCATAAACAAAAATATTTCAAATATAAGCATTCTTGGTTTAGCTTAAATCGAACCCGCAACCATAAATCAACTACTTCGCCATCATCACGTCAATAATACATTTATTTACTTTACTATATAATAAAATAATTCTCTACGACCTCCCTATATGAGTACTTCCGTTTCTGAGTTATATGATTAAATTGACAGTAAATAAAGAAAATTTCATAACAAATTATTAGAATTATTTTCCTTTTTAATATATATTTTTTCCATTTCATTTATTTATTTATACCTTATTTGCACACTATATTATATTTATGTGGATTTACTATGTTAGATATTAATATTTAAATTGAATATCGAACATTTTGTGTAGTTTCACTCTGTGTGCCATATATGGTAGGGCAGGCAGAGATCCAAGTTTTAAGACAATCCGCTTCTCATGTACGTTCCATTTTTTGTCAATCATCTGAAATGATGATTGACAAAAAATTAAAAAGAATTTTTAAACATTTTTTAAAGTGTTATTCCACACTTAGGAAAGAAAAATACTTATTTAGAAAACGTATAAAAATTTGACCGTAGTGGGATTCAAATCCGCGCCTCCTGGAAACCGACCAGGAAGCGCGGGTTCGAATCCCATAATTTTAATTACTTTTTAATAAAGTATTCATTAAAAAGTAATTAAAATTATGCTCAAGTGAACACTACCACTGATTTTACTTATTAAAACGACAGATTTAGTTGAATGATATTAAGCCATTCTTGTATGATATTCTGTTTCTTTATAAATCTGTGTACAATATTTTTCTTAGATTTATTTTTCTTACTTCCGCTTTATCCCGGATCAGTTTCCACTCACCATCCACTTTTCGTATTGAGTTGCAGAATTCGAACTTTGTCTTGTTACCAGGGCGAAATGAAAATATTTTATTAACCCAAGTGAGAATCGAACCCAATCGACGTGTTTACAGCCAAACGCGGTGCCGCTGTTAATCGTATAACAAACAAACAACCTAACGTTCACATTCACAAAATGAATATATGAATGATTTTATAGTATATTGCTTGGAAATGTGACTTAAGGAAAGGTTATTAATAAACACCAAACAGTTACCGTCACGTGGAAAATAAACTAGTTACAATGTACCTTTAGTATACTGTCCATGAACTCTACCATAAAATAATGTAAGTTGATCAAACTTACATTATTTTATGTCTTTACTGCAATACTTTATATTCTTATAAGTAAGATTGTGGTTTCCATTTACATTAAGTTTTCTCTTCTGATTTTAAAACATTATTAACAATAATTTTTTATTTTATATTTATTATTAGAGTAAAACCAAAGCATAAGCTTTGACTACTACTACTACTATAATAACTAAAAAAAACTTTCCGCATTTGGAAATCGCTTTGGATTTTATAAATAGTGATCTCTTTCGTTTCTCTTAGCTCGTCTTGTGAATACCGAGGCCCCAGATGCTTCAATAAATTCTGTAATAAACAACAACTACACTAGATATATAAAATGACAGCACTGTCCGAGTTTAACCATGATATTAAAATAAAAACATACAAATTGACACCAGAAAAAATTGATATATATATAATACAAAATTGAAAGCAAACCAGTTTCAAACAATACACGAATAGACAGATGAAGGTCGCACTAATTTTCCAAATATTTTGTTTACGTATGTACATTGTGGGCAATGTATGGATTAAATTCTCCGTAAAGGAAGTGATAATATTTAAATTATTTTAACTTCCTTTCTCCGTTAAAAAAGGAGTGACTTGAAACTGGAATATCCGGAATAAAGGGTGAAGATAAAAAAATAATCATTTTCTAGTTATTATTCCTAGCCGTTGGGACAAAGCACGGCGTTAGTTTCTACTCCATAGAACTACTCGTAACAATATATTAAAATGAGGCAGATAGTAAAGTCTTAACTGTATTTTCTTCCTGTCTAAATTAATAAATGCGAAAGATACATTTAAGAAATTTCAAAAACTCAAAAATAAGTTTATTACAGTACTAAGCAATTGCCATTAATTGCATCCCATAAACTATATCACACCAAAAACACAACCTACAAAATCTACAAAACCAAAAAAAAAAAAACAAGTAAACAGATACCTAAACCATTTTTCAACCTTTCTGCACCTTTTAACATTTACGTCGTATCATATTGAATAACTTAATTATTTATATGAAAAAAAAAATAAAGTTATATCGTCCTTGGTGGTTATACTTAATTACAATCCTTATAACGTAGGAAATACGTGTTCAAAAGTGAGAGGTCCGCCTCTAGGTCGTGGATAGAATTAGAGCGTTGGTTACTTAGACTTGGCATTTCATTCAAATGACTCAAGTCGGCTTGGCGGTTGTGTAATTGTTCTACCTTTGTATATGTAATTATTTATTATTTACCGTATTATTTTATACGCGTGAGTACTACTTGAATTAGACTATGGGGTATTTGTCAGTGTAATAAAAGAGAATTTTGTTTAGTATCACACTGTATTCTGTACATAGGAATAGGAATAGGGGGGAGCTGATTAGTATTAAGCAGCAAACAACACCCCCCACCCAGAAAATATCTTTGAATACGTCCACAATCCCGAATAGCTGTGAAAGTAGAGAAACTTAGTGTTAAGACACTTTCTTAATCCATCTCCTGAATGGGAATCGAACCCTATAATAATTGTTTTTACAGTCGGACGCTGGGCCGTTGAATCACGATGGTCTCAGAATATATACTGCGTAAAATATATTTTTAACTTTAAATGCTTCTTACGTGTTTCTTTAAAAATACTTTAAAGAAAAACATAATAAACTAAAATATAAAATACAATACATGCCCTCTGAAGGGTCTTAGGAGGGCATGTATGAAGAGTTGGGTGACAGTGGACGTAGCGAAAGAGCTTTGCAGAGCATAGCGCTTCGCGGTTATTTCTATTTGGCTACACCAATAGAAATAAAGCGAAAAGCGAAAAAAATATTTCTTACTTATTATTATATTTCTTTAGATAGAATCTAGTGTAAGACACTCGAGAGGACGAAGACGTTCTCCATTTTCCATCGAATTCTGGACGCATTGCATGTTGAGTGGCGGAAGTCAACGTTGCGCTGTTACCTCGATAGCAGAGGAAATGGAAATATAATTTAAATAAATATTTCATTTCCTCGAGCGGATCGAACTCACAACCAGTCCACCGCCACCTTAAAATTCAGACAATTGCGCCCCTGCGTGACGTCTGCCCTCAAAATTAGAAATAAATTATTTTAAATTAAATTATTATATTTATATAATCATATATTAAATAATATTGGTAAGGTACTCACTTATATGAGAATATACATCCCATATTGCAATACCGTGTACTTAAGAAGCTCCGCAAAGACAAGTTGTCGAGAAGTACTTCAATGATTTCCTCCTGGCGAAAAGTTGAAAGTAGATACTTTAAAAGTCGAAGTTAAAAATAGCTTCCCTCACTTAATAATATGAAAATTACGTATTATTAAATGTCATTTATGAGTGTTTTATTATATTTTCTCGTCGACATATTGTTTATATTTGAATTATTTTAATCATAATATGATATAGCACTTTTTTTCTGCATATGTATGTTTGGCTAAGTTTTAAATATGGCATTACATTTATAAATTTTCCTAAATAAATCGCAACTAAAAAATGAAAAAAAAATGTATTAATAAAATATAAACTTTCGTTACAGATTGACTGACGGACAACGCACAGCCGAAATGTAATACTTATTTCATCGTTTTTTAAATCAATTTTTGTTTAATTTGAATTATTTAAAATTTTAACGGATAAAAAATCTAATATAAAAATAAGTTGAATAAAAAAATATATAAATATGTAAATTATATAAAACCACGGTTTTTAAAAAGTATTAAGCTTCTTGTTTTTGTCTTCAAAATTTCAGCTTTACTAAAATGACGTAGGTCTGGGGGCCCTGGGATCCTGGGCTATTACATTTATAGGACCAATTTATTACATTTATAGGGTACAAATATCATATCCTATTAATGTTACTACAAGTGCTGCAGAAATTTAACGTGTTTCCAGATGTGGCATGGTTATAGCTGGATATGATAAGAATAAAATATTTTTGCGCTTTAGGAACGTTAATGAACTTAGTAGCAACTCAAAGGACTAGAAAGCGTTATACTACGATTTGTTCATATTCAAAGATCAATAATGACGCTATCTCTCTGGTTTTGAAAATACGTCCAATATGTTTTAAAGAACCAATATCTCTATCGATAAGGAGGTTACTACACCACTACACAGAAAGATGCATGAAAAAACAGCTAGTGAATTGAACACCAAATTTGGCAAGTTAAAAATTTTTCACTTCTAAGTTCAAAAATCTGCTCTGATTACCTTTGGTGTATATTGTAGGAAGGCAAATAAGCTTTAGTGGAGTCTGTACTGTAAACGACTTCAGAAAATCTAACTTTTGGACGAAAAGAAAATCTAACTTTTGAAAAATATTACAGAAGTTGCAGGATACTCTACCAGTGGTTTTAGGATTTACGTATAAACCATATTAGACTAAGTACAAGACTAAGGTCTGCAGTTTTATCCACCAAGTTTTTGTAAGGACGCCTCGTCAAACCCGTGCCGAGTTAAGAGAAAATAAGCAGGATCATCTATCTATTACCAACAAGATAAAAGATAACAAAGATAAATAATATCTACCTGATTTAGGTGATAACTATCAAGCTACAAATCAAGTTTCATGTATATTTGTGCTTCGATTCTTCTCGGAATTCTTATTAAAACTTTTCAGGAGCACTGAATTGAAATTTAAGCGAATGCGGAAGTAAATTAATTGAATTAAAATTACGTATATTTTTTCTAATGTAGTCCAAAGTATCATATTTTATACCGTCTGAAAACTCTGAAATATATAATTCGAAAAGATTTAATCGATATATGTATTTTAAATTAATCCCAAATGGCTCCAAAATAAAAAAAACGCGGCTCAAATTCTTAAATTTTTACTCTGGGTTCCACGAGGATAAATTATATAATTTTTTGGAAAGTGGAGAGCGGAGTAAACGTTCGGTTATTCCTGCCTTTAGGACACTATAGACGTAACAAAATAAAAATAATAAAAATATTCCAATATGATATATTAGGAATGTATTTAAATTAGGCTCGATTTGAATTTATTAAGGAAGGATCATAACACTTATAATGTATAATACATATAAAAACTATTTCTAGTCCTAGACTTAAAAATGAGCAATTAAATTAAAGAATTAAAAACAGGTACTGGTAATTTAAAATACAGCCGTAGGGGCAGTTAATTAGGAACATATAAATCAATATATAAATAAACTTAATGTTCGATAAACTTAATGTTCGGGCACTACAGTTTTTTATTTTAATGATTCATTATACTTAAAAGCTATCGAGGCCCAGTGGTACAACGTTCTATTGTAAGTGACGATGGTTATAGGTTCAATTCCAAATAGAGGGGAAATAAATTGTTTTGATTATCCACTCGAATAAAAGAAATATAGCGCGGAGATCCTTCATTCAACACGCAATATGTAGAATTCAGATAGAGAGCGGTAAGTGGAGTGTGGAATGAAACCACGGGCAGCAACTAGTATCAAAATAAAAGATGATGATGATGAGAGAGAGATGGATAATAAAATAAAAACCAAATCCTCAATCTTAAATAAAATAATAAAATATCTTTAGGCCGTTTCTAAGTAATAGGCAATTTGCCTATAAAATTTAATTGTCCTAGATACCAATAGTAAAACTAAATTACCTGTACTTTAAGTTAGGTAATAAATATTTGATTTTATTGCTGTATTAATACGTTTTTTGTGCACGAATTAAAATTATTAGCATAGCTCTACACGAGTAGACGTTTTAGTAATTGTAATATTTAATCGAGCGTTGTGTGGGGTGTGAAGTGTATTTTTTGATTGCGTTGACTTAAAAAATTAATTTTTTTGCTCCAAGGGACCGGAGACCTGATTAATTCATAATAATTTTAGTTTAATACCTCCACGCGATCTCGAGATAAATGGTCTTGACAGACGAATAGGCGGACAACATATAGGATATTGATATACGCCCAATATTAATAACCTATATCCAACGTCAATCTTAGATTGTTTCATATATCTATCCAATCTAGAGATTGGATAGATGTATGAAACAATCTAAGATTGACGTTGGAGATAGGTTATTAATACTGGGCGTTAGAAGCTTGAGTTTTTCTGCGCTTCAACAAATATTTGGTATTAATTTCAGCTTGAAACCTCCATCCGATTTCAATAAATGGTCTTCGCAGACGGTCAGACAACAAAATAATCCTATTAGGGTTGCGTTTTTTATTTTCGAGGTACGGAACCCTAAAAGAAATATCTAAAATGCCAATACTAATAAAGACTTCCTTTAAACAAAAACCTACAGATTAAATAATCCTTGACATTTGCTTCTCAATAACAATAAAACAATATTTTTACTAATATTCTTCCTTTACATGATAATACTATTTACCAATCTAAAACTAAATTATGTTAGTAATATACTTATACTTTATACACGGATTTAAAGTTTTTGTACGGTGTATTGTTTCCTATCTAGATAAAGCACGTATTTCCCGAAAATGGACGTAAAAAATATAATAAGCTTAACAAATTATGTATTTGAGCAGTAAATTATGACTGTTGAGAACTGGAAAAGTGGTAAAATAGGAATTCAAAGTTATTTAAATTTTGAGATGATTAGATAAAATCAACATTTATTCATAAATAATTCATTTTTTATATGTATTTAATTTAATTATTATCTTAATTAGAGTATATATAATAGTATTAGTTACAAGCAAATAACATAGTATTTTATTTTAGTTTGCTATATAAAATATATCTATTAAGCATATAGATATTTTTCTTTGGC